>PVLA01000256.1:0-262771 GCA_004027455.1 Hydrochoerus hydrochaeris | reverse complement strand
CCAGCTGGGCGCCCCAGCCCTGAGGCCAGCAGGGGGTGCTCGTGCAGAAGGCTGACCGTCGCCCTCGGCTCCCGCGGCCAGCCCGGGTGGCAGAGCAAGAAGGTCTTCTGTCTCTGTGGCTTCCAGACCGCTCTGGCCTCTTGTTTTGTCTCACTAACCCCTTCCTACTCCACATTCTGGGATTAGCTGGCTGGGAAGTTCCTGGAATCTAGATCTCCTGTGTGCCTCAGTTTCCTCATGCACAGGCTGGAGATGACTTTTGGGTGAGGGAGACCTCCAGCCACAGGAGGTACACACACTTTGGTTCGCTTCTTACTCGCTTCATTATGTTCCCTAGGGCAGAGGCTGTTGCTTCTGACGCCCAGCAGGGAGAGCCAGAGCCCGCTCCCATAGGCAGAATTAGGTTTATCCAAAGTTCTTTTGCGTAAAGGAAGGAATGATTTCGAGATCGCACATGGCACCTGGAGCCGTGCGCAGCTGTGGAATTAAATCTTCTGGACAGGAACTGGGACAGGGTCCGCGTGCTGCGCCTAAATCCACCTAACGGTCTTCTGCATATGCTCATCATGGTTTTATGAGATTGGCAGAGAAGGGAAGTTATGCCCATTTAATGGATGAGAAAAACATCCAAGTCACAGAGGAAGCCAGTGACAACGTTAAACGAGGGCTCAGGGTTCTCTCCGCACAAGCCCGTGTGTCTGCCTCGCTGGGGTCAGTGACCCCTGTTGGAGAGGAAGGGGCGTTACAGCCAGATCACAGACCCCGTCTGCTTCCTGAAGAGGAAGATGAGCAAGTTCTTTTGCTGAGCCTGGAGCAGGAAAAACTGGGGTCTGAGCGTGTGATTCCAGAGGCGGTAACACAGCCTGGAAAGGTACGACAAGTTTTGAAAGACACGCTCTGTTCTAAATCCTCAACGTCCTTTAAACCTCCTTCTGCTCCCCAGCGGGACTCAGGATAGAAAACGCCTGCTTTGCAGGGTCATCCTTAGAATTATAATGACAACCAGTGGGAAAGCACGGTTCTTTTTCAAACATTTATATAAAATGGGATGGACTGTACCATTTGGTAAAGCACGGAAAGGATTTAGAAGAAAAACATTTCTGCAAGATCCAGCTTAACCATCACTGCATTTTAGATGGCCTAGCTATCCACTCCCCGGGACAATGAATTGATTCTCTTCTCACCTGGGTTCCCATCTTATTTCTTACTTTCTTCTCTTCACTGCAGCGCAGGTATTAAACACCTGACCTCTGACAACAACTCCCTGGGTACTAATTGCACTTCCAAGTTTATGAGCTGGTCAGTTAGTTTCCCTGTGCCTCAGTTTTCTCATCTGTAAGATAATGTGAAGATTATATGAGTAGATATTATGCCTGGCACATAGTAAGTACTCAAAACTAGCTTACACTGATGTAGTAATGTCAAATGCTGTCAGTCATGAATGGCCAACCTGTCTGCTTGCCTGGGCCATACTGAGTTAAAAGAAATTGTGCTGGGTTGCATATAAAATATATAATACTGGGCCGGGGGTTTAGCTTGGCGATGTAAGTGCCTGCCTGGCAAGCATGAGGTTGTGAGTTCGATCCCCGTTCCAAAAATAAAAATATTGTTAATGTATATAGGTAACAAAACTTCCATGCTAGGATACAAAAATTGATGTGACTATTTTTCTAGTATTGGCGATGTTGTCTATGTAAGTCCAACAATATAATGAACAAATAAACTATTTGATGCATTTTTGCAGCCCCTCTCCCACAGCTGCCAAAAAACAGAATTTCAACTTGTTATTTTACAAAACAATACGACAAGATTGCCAGAGTGTGGCAGGTGAAGAACTATTCTCAGTAATTGCAGAGTTTTACTGTATAAGTTGCCGATGTTGGATGCACATTGCTTTCTGTTCAAGGGTGGCAAGTGCAGCAGGCGGAGCTGGCACTGAGTGGGGTCCTCTTCTGCTCAGTGCTCAGGCACCACCCAATGCGATCGTGAAAAGCATTCCTAAAAATCACACAGTAATGTTACAATGTACAATCCCGTGGGGCCACGGGTTGCACTGGGGTTGCAGGTTGAATCCACCTGCTGTAGGAATTTTTTTGTCTTTCTGACAAACTACGTGCTCTTTGACGACAGGAATGGAGTCATCTCTTACTCTCAGGGCTTAGCAGCAGTGACTTAAGCAAAGTAGAATGGGCCTTCCGCCAGTCCCTCACCTGGGACACAAACACCCACGGTGGAAAATACTGGAAAATCATTTTGTCTGTACTGAACACGCAGACCTTTTCCTCATCAGTCCCTAAACAATACAGGATAACAATTATTTACATAACATTTAGGCTGTGTTAGGTGTTACAAGGGGCCTAGGGGTGATTTAAGGAGGAGTATGTATTTAAGGAGTATTCATATATAACCATGCCACTTTATTTATTAACTTTCTGGGACCTTCAAAATCAAACTCAGGACCTCGTGGTAGGGAAATTACCACCGATCTCCATCCCCAGTCCCAACTATGCCATTTTGTAGAAGGGACTAGAATATATTTGGAACTTGGTATCTGAGAAGGGTGATCCTGGACCCAATTCCCCAGGGTACTGGGAGGCGACTGTAAGTTAAATTAATATATACTCATACTGGGCTGGGGATTTAGCTCAGTGGCATAAGCACCTGCCTGGCAAGTGCAAGGTCATGAGTTCAATCTCTGTTACCAAAGTAAATAAATAAATAAATAATGGAGACCAAGGTTGGGAGGGGGAGGGGCAGTAAAAAGAATTAAGTGCGATGTACGTGTAACCAACTTCCAACGACGAATGTAAATACTCTATATTGTAAACACATATTTTTAAATTAATAAAAAATTAAATGAGTTAAGCCTGACTTTACTGTTTCCCAGCAATCAACTCAGGTTTGAATCTCTTCCCAGCTTAAAGACAGAGGTCAGGCTGCGCCCCCAGAATGTCACACTGAGTTCAGGAAAACCTGATGTGGTCCAACTGTCTATCAGGCAGGACTTGGTTAAAGAGTGCTTTCTGCAAACTTATTGGTAGCTGCAGTTATGATAATGTGGCCTGGAGGAAATGGCCTCGGTGGCTGTCTCCTAAAACGTCAAAGACTGCCTTCCTCCAGGGACCTCCTGATTTTTGAGACACGACCCTTCTCTCACTCCTCACATGCAGAGAGCAAGAGGTGGACTCCAGTGAAAACAGACTACAAGTTGTTTCGAAGGCCTCTATGCAGGCCTGGATCTCCAGAGTATTATTTACAGTAAATTCTGGCATTATTTTTTATTTCTACTTTCTAAGAAAGTTGTTCTTGCTTTCCTCCTTCCTTTCTCTGTCTTCTTTTTCTTTTCTTTCTTTCTTGTGAGTAGAGGCAGCAACCTTGCCCTGTGTGGAGCACGTTTCTGTTGTAAAACAGCCCGCAGAAAGTCTCCCTCAGTGCTTTGGCCCTGGGAAGGCCTCTGCGGGGATTCCCAGGAGTCAAAGATCCACACAGGTGTGGGTTTGCTGCCTGTGGGGGCTACCCAGTAATCTTGCTGTGCCCTGACACCCCTGGAAATGGTAACCAGGGAGAGAGTAAGGGGATTATTTACAGTGAGTCCAGTGTCAGGGCAAAGCAAGACATAGGTGCCACCTGTTGACTTAGGAAAAGGATGGAGCAGAATTTTTTTTGTTTTTTATCGGCACCTGGGATCAAACTCATGATCACATGCTTGCAAGGCAGGCACTTATGCCGCTGAGCTAAATCCCCAGCCCCTGGAGCGGAATTTTTGAGCTTGAGGTCACTACCTTCCCACTACCTACCTACCTATCTAGCTGTGACAGAACTGGAGCACTCAAAACCTACCAGGCACTACCTACTTTCCTGTCTGCCTACCTACTTTCCTGTCTGCCTACCTACTTTCCTGTCTGCCTACCTACTTTCCTGTCTGCCTACCTACTTGCCAGACAGACCTGGACTACTCAGAACACTCCTCCTAGTTCCAACTATGCCAATGGAGGAGGGACAACACTGTGTCCCTTATGCACATTAGGGGAGGATTTCTAGCCATCAGTGAGTCAGGTCTGACTGTCTAGTTTATATATTCACTCGTTAATTCAAATATTTAATGATCAACCTACTGTGGACTAAAGTTCAGGTTTTCAATCAGGAAGCGTGAGCTGTAAAAGACATGGAGTAGAGGAGATCCCAGATGCTATGGCTCAGTGATAGAGCCCTTGCCTCGTCTGTGCCGGGCTCTGGGTTCAATCTCTGGGGTGGGGCAGGGTGGGGAGGAAAACAGAAAACAGGGCAAAGAAACAAGGGACAGGGTTTCAGCTGAGCAAGGGTGCGCAATGTCTCCTAAATTCAAAAACGGTGTGCTCTAAGGCAGCCACCGGTACAAAACAAAGCTGAACCAATAAAGTTTCCATCACCAAGGTGATGGGTAAGAAGAGGCAGGTGTGCTCAGTCGAGGCGGCTTTCCAGGAGACCAACTCTGCACTCGACCTTCCTGACCAAGCACGCAGACACTGTTAGGCCAAGAGCCAGAGAGGGGCATCGGGCAGGCAAGGGGCCACGGGGTCGGCAGGACAACATCCCCACCACGCAATGCAGGGATCTGGAGTGAGGAAGACGAGGCAGGCAGGGAAGAAACGGGAGAAGGTCTCTGCCTGGAGTTTCCCCAGGTAGGGGTGAGCTTCCTAGGAGAGGACTGGGGCCTTTCTGCAGAGTGAATGAATGATACCATGGGGGACACCCATCCAAGAATCAGTCCCCTTCCCCCTTCCCAAATAGCCTGCTTGTCCATGCTTAAAGTCCTGACACTAGACATTTATTCTTCTGTGTCTGTCTCCTTCTCCTTTGAATTAAGTTTTTCAGTATAAATATCAAACATGCCTGTAATAGAAAATTTGGAAAATAAAAGGGGTAAAGATATTTTTACACGCCTCCCCAGCCTCCAGGGCACCCACTGTTAATGTTTTGGTGTCTTTTTCTGCCCTTTTCTCTAGTCATTTTCAATCTCATGAGAGGGGGACCTGAAGCCTCATTCAGCTTCAGTCTTATTTCAGTCGGATGTTCCAGAAGCATCAGGTCCCCTCCACCAAGTGTCAGCACTCAAGGGCCTTACCTACCTTTAGAGACTTTAGTGTGCCAGCAAGTCCTGGGAGCTTAAGGAAGTTACTCTCCTTTCTGGACTTTAGTGCTGCATCTGTATAATGGGGACAGCAATGACCAAGCGTGCTACCTCACAGTACTCCAAGATCAAGTAATGCAAGTGAAGTGATGCAAAACACAACTCGACGTGTGGAGTCAGGACTGATGGGAGAGGTCTGAGTAGAACTAGTCATAAAGAGGCCACAGCAAAGAAGAGGGGGCCACAGGGAGGAGGAGGGGAGAGGATAAGGAGAGGGAATATGAACAAACCCAGCCTGGTCCTGTCAGAGCCTGTCCAGGGGCAGCTCTCACAGGTGCCTTTTGGGTCTGCTCGGGCTCTAGTGCTCTCTCAGAACTGCCAGAGCGCTGCTTAACCTCGCCTCCTGCTGGGTTCAGAGTCCAAGTCTAGTACAGGTGGAAGGGACAATGCTACCTGGAAGGTGGCATTTGCACTCCCTTGGGGCTGGTGGCAAGCAGAGGTGCACTCTGTCTGGGATTTAGAGGTGTGCAGGACTTAGGCCAGACAGAGATAGATTTTTTTTAAGGTTGCTTCGGGCAGGTGGCCTGGAGGAGCAGGGGAGGGAGCAGGTAGGAAGGAGGGAGGTCTGGAGACATCTCGAAGCTGGTTTTCACGAAGCCATTGCAAGGTTTTTGGTACCATGTTCGTGACCTCGAAAGTGTATGTGCACAGAGGGTGGAGAAGACCCAGGCCCTGAGCTGTGGCTGCCTTGGGCTGGTTCGTGGAGACAGGTAGCTGCATGTGAAAGTCTAAGAATGCCTCTTGCATACCTGTGTGAACATGTGGATCCAGAAAAGCTGTGGGTCGGCCTAGGAATTTAGATGTCCATGGGGGAGACGCAGGGAAGTCTGTATGCCACTGAATGTCTGGACTTGTGCTGTGTGTGTGTGCGTGTGCACGCGCACGCGTGTGTGTATCCATGTATGGGCCCAAGGGAGCTTGTATCAGTGTAGAAAGGAGCACTTTTGTGAACTTACATTGTGTTTCTATGACATTGCCTAACCCTGCAGCCCCATGCAAAATCTACAGGCCAAGGTGTAAGCTGGCAACAGCACAGGCTTCCTAAGTGCTTACTGTGTGCTGTGCCTGCTCCAGACTCCAGAGACACAGAGACAAGTAAAATTCAGGCCTGCCCCTGAATTAGCAGGGCAGGGTGTGAAGAGCAACAGCTATTTATGCCCCAAGGTTGTAACCTCAAGGCCCACTAGTTAAGTTTTTCCCCAGGGACCACAATACTGCAACGCAGGATGATCTATTTCACTGCCATCTCCCGCTCCAGACTGAGGGTTCCTTGAGGATCAGCTCTCAGGACATACCTGATGTGCTGACAGAATGTCACAGGCTGTTGTTTGTCAGACGTTGTTTCTGTACCCGAGGTCATCATGACCCACAGCCAGCTCAGGCAGTGCTCCTGGGGCTAGACTCAATCCCCCCCCCCCGCTTCCTCCTCTAAAGCTAGGCTGTGTGCACCAGCTATTTCAGCTCTCCTGGTCTCAGTCTTCTCATCTGTGCACAGAGCATAATGATTGTCTCAACTTCCCCAGGCACTTGATGCTTCGGTGAGGACATGGGCGGGGCCAGGCGCGTGTGTACACGTGGAACTCGTTCCGTGAAGCCCTGTTGGCTAAGCAGGAGAAGCAGCGCCCTGAGGCCTCCGTGGGCAAGCAGGGGGCACCTCATGAGGCACAATAGGGAGGGTCCCCAGGGCAGGGTCCATGTCATTGATTGGTACTGGCTCAAGAGCATCCGTCTGATCATTATCTACATGTTTCTCATTATCTAATTCTGGTGTGTCCCCCACCCTTTATAGCACAGCTTTACATCAGACATAAACATGTAACATTTATGAAATGTTCAAGATGCGTCAGTTGGGGAGAAATTGCCCCCCTCTCCTATCGTGCACATTCTCAGTGCACATGCGTGTTTGTGTGCATGGTGTGTGCTTATGGGCTTGGGGACAGGAGAGGCAGCTGGCAGCCCAAGTTGGACCCACTTCCTCCCCACCTGCACACACTTGGGTGTCCATGAGAATGGCTAGAGCTTGGTGCCAGCTCCCTACCACCCCAGTCTCCAGCTCTTCCTGCTGAGGCCTCTCCTCCTCTGAGTCCCCTCTGTCCTGGTTCAGGGTCTTGCCAGTCATGTGCTGGAGTCAGGTCCAAACTGCTCGCAGAGCCCAATACTGTTCTCTTCTTAAATCCAGTGATCAAGGACCCCATTCACAGTTTGAAACCAGGGCCAGGGATATAGCTCAGTTGACAAAATGTTTGCCTGGTAAGCATGAGGTTGTGAGTTCAATTCCCGATACAAGAAAAAAAAAGAAAGGAAGGAAGGAAAGAAGGAAGAAAGAAAGAAAACCACCCAAAAGCCAGTTTGAAGCCAATCACTGTGGAAACATTTACATTTAAGGGTACTGAATACCTGATATGAGTCAGATACCATCCACAACCCCCAAGGCAGTTGTAAACACCAGTGCACTAGTGCTGCCTGTAGGCACAACTGATAAAACAACTGATGGGGATGCCAGGGCCTCCTAGACATTTGACATATTTGCACAAAACCACGTAAGCTATTTGTCAACATCTCCATTTCACATCCGGAGGTCATAATTTACAGTTGGACTTCAGGTTTCTGCTTATACTGGGTCCTAGGAATAGAGCCACAAGGTTGATAGGGCCATGCAGTCACTCTGCTCATTCCACAGAGAAGCAACTCAGAGAGGCTATGAGAGGGCCTTCCTCTGTTAATGAGACCTAGCAGTGTAGTAACTAGGCTCAAAACACACTGCCCACATCATGCCAGTGTCCATCACAAAGCCAAGGTCCCTGTCACCTGATGTTCTGTTCTGCATACATGGCTGATTTGGTGATGGTGGGGCGCTATATATGCAGAGTTTTATTTTGTTCTGCTTGATTCGATCCAGTGTTCAAGACACTCAAAAAATGCTTTAAAACTCACTTGGATCATTGGTTGTATGTCTGTCTCCTTCCTAAACTGGTGCCACTCCCTGTTTGATGACTGCACCTTCACTGCAGGAATTAGTGAAACTTTTCAAAAGAATAAGCCAGCCAGAGCTCTAGGACCCAACACCTGAAGCTGATGTGCTCTCTGATAGGTATGTGTGTGACTTTCACCTACCTTTAGGAGCAAGTATGTGGCTCTGCCTGCACCACTGCCCAGAGAGTTTGATTCTGTATCCTGGCAAATATCAGCAGCATTTTGCTAAACACCTACTGAGCCCTGTACCGTGTGCCTCCCGGTGACAACCAGCCTTCTCTTTGTCCAGCAAAAGTCCTTTCTCTGTGTAACAGTATATGAATTTTTCCAGCTCCCAAAGAGAGGCTCTGTGTGAGGGCACCCCTGCCCTCAGAGTCCCCGGGCTGCGGCTGAGAGGTGCGCGCCGGCTGGGCAGCAGGGTGGGCAATGACTGGTGTTTTCCCCGCAGATTCCGGACGCGGTCCTTCTCCTGTCCCCCACCCTGGGGAGAGAGATTACACGTCGCTCCACCCTGCAAAATCTCCTCAGTCTCAGCCTGGCATCCCCGTGCTCCGCCTCTCCAGGCCCGGCCGGGGGGCTGCGCATTCCGCCTCTGCGGCCCGTCCCGGGTGGGCACGGCGCCAGGTGAGCGCTCACCTGGGGCGGGTGGGTGAGGGGGCGGGGCGGCGGGGCGGCGGGGCGGGGCGAGGGCGGCAGGGCCAATGGGAGGAGGCTCGCCCCCCGCGCCCCGCCCCCCGCGCCGCTCCCTCCCTCGCGGCTCCCGCTCCGCCCCGCCCGAGTTTAAAGCCCCGCGGGCCGCTGGTGGCGGCGCTGCGAGCGCCGAGCTGCGGAGGAGATGCTAGAGGGCGCCGCGCCGCCTGCACCATGCGCCCCGCGCCCGCGCTGGCCCTGGCCGCGCTCTGCCTGCTGGCGCTGCCCGCCGCCGCCGCCGCCGCCTACTTCGGGTCAGTCCCGCCGCGCCCGGCCGCGCCCCAGCCCCCGCCCCACCTCCGCAGGGCCAGCCCCCGCACCCCGCCCGCTGTCTCGGCCGCTCGCCCGGGGGCCCGGCCCACCTGGCCAGGGGGCTTGGCGCCGGAGCTCAGTCCTCCTGGGCTCGGGCACCGGTCGCCCCTTCTAACGTCCAAGTCTTTGGTGCCCTGCGCCCCCGCTCCGCGCACCCGCCAGGTGTCAGACTCCAGCCCAAGTTCCCAGTCCGCTCCGTCCCCGCGGGTCCCGCGCTCGCGCCCGCTCGGGGTCTTCATTTGGGTGCCTTGTCTGCCTGCCCCTATTCGGGGCTCTGTCCCGGGTCTAGCCTGGAACACCGAGACCCGGAGGGCTGGCGGATGGAAGCGGGTGGGTTGTTCCCAAGATGGAGCAGAGGATCTCGCAGGGCTAGGAGAATGGGGAACCCGGGGAAGGACGGCGGGGAGTGTCAGCCGCGGCAGAACCGAACCCAACTCGGCCCTAGCGTGGGGGGTAGATGCTCTCAGAATGACGGAGAGGGGAGAGGGGACTATTTCAGGAGATGTACGTGATGGAATGACACCTGGGGAGAGGCAGGGACAGGAACGGTGAAGGGGAGCTCGGAGTGCAAATTACAGGGCCACTGTCTCCAGGTCTCTTCTCTGACCCTTGAATTGCAGGGACTCGGCAGGGTGCGAAGTAGAGGAGGCATCATGGATAAGCATGCACCTTCCCCGTGAGCTGACTCCAAATGTCAACAGACTGAGTTTAAACCTGGCCTTTTATGGGAGCTTCACCCCAGATCAAGGCAAGGTTTGCATTCTGACCACAACAAAAGCAAGAAAAGTCCCTCAAGTGACCTGCCAGAGGCAGCTCTTATGAACCTACCTGGTCAGGACCTGTCAGGGTCTGGAGAGTCCCTCACAAGTTGAAATAAGGGCTGCAGGCTAATTTCCAGGTCATGACCCCTGGTGAAAACGCCAGGGCTGTAGGCAGTGACCTCGCCTGACAGAGCAGGGAGTGATGTCAGCTCAGACCTAGGGCTAATCTTATAGGCCTACAGCTTACTAATGTCCTGGGAAGACCACCTGGTCTCTAGGCCTCAGTTTCTCCTTTTCTAAAAAGAAGGGACTGAACTCCATATGTGACCCAATCCAAGATCAGTGCACATATGTGATGTTTGTTTCCCAGTGATTTCAGCTTTGAAGGAGTTCCTCCTGTCTCAGCAGGAACACATAATGGGTGCAGCACAAATTGGGTTTGATCCTGCCAGTTGGCCAAATTATTTAACTGCTTTGTCCCTCAGTCAGTGCATATCCTGTAAGAGGACTGAGTTAGTGCATATAAAACACTTAGAACAGTGCCTAGCATGTAGTAAATGCTCCATTAGTGCCAGCGATTGTTATCGTTATTGTTAGTATTAAGGAAACCAGGTACAGGAGACATCTGAGAGGTTTCTAAGCTGGAATGGATCAGGGAAGGACACTAGCTCATTCCCACAATTCTGGTCGCTTGGGTTTTATGGTTGGAGATAAGAGCAAAGGTCAGATGGTGTAGGAGTAGAAGAGAGGGGTTCCAGGAGACCTGGACCACCTCGCTGGTGTGTGAAGAGGGAAGGAGGTTCTTGGCAGTACACAGTACTGGAATTGGGGCTGTGATGAGGAGCAGTCTTAGAAATGAGAAGGGAGATGGTGAGTTAGGCCTGGATTAGGGCTGAGAGGCCACATCTTCCAGCTCAAGAGCCCAGAAGCTATCCCTACCCCGATCTGGAGAACATGATAAGTGTTCAGAGAAAAAGCTAAGATTAGTGCCTCGGGTTATTAAGTGTTTGGTCCAGAAGACGGATAGGATTCAATCAAAGCCTGTTACCGAGGAAACCCTCTTGTGACTCAGACCAGGATATCCTGCTTCCCACCAGAATTCGTTCTCTGGAAGGAATCTGTTATCAGTCATGCACACTTTAGTGAGAGTGTGAGGTAATGTTTCTCCTTTCCCCAGGTAATTTGCACTTAAAGTTTCATTTCTTATTATAACCCTCTTTTGTTTCAGATGGGGAATCTCCACCCTCAAACTATAATGAGCCAGTAGTGGCTTCTGCTTCTTTGTAGGAGCCTAAGTCCAATTGTCTTGATGATGATGGTAACATGATACTGTACATAGTATAGAAGTTTACAAATCACTTCCTTGTGCAGTCCCTTCTCTGAATTCTGTGGTATGAAGGATGGGTGTGGATGGTTCCCAAAGGAAACCGAAGCTCAGCAAAGTCCAGTGAGTCACCTGGTGTCACATCTGGATTAATCGTGGCGGGGGGTTGTGTGGCGGAATAGAAACCAGGTTCTGCCATGGGTCTCTGTTCCATGCCCTGCGGGGAACAGAATCAGCTGCTACGGTGTGACACTGCCTCCAAGAGGGGCAGCAGCTGCCGGGGGCTGAGAAGGGCTGGCCTCCCTCCCTCAGTTAGTTAATCCTTTCGGACCCCATGCCACAGTGGGAGAGGCCACAACACTCATGTCTGTCCTCAGCAATGAGAGAGAATGCGCCGGCCCTGCTAGCCTGCCAGGTAGGGTGGCATGATGACACTGGGACAGGAAGTGCTTAGAACTCACCAGCCACCAAGAGCCAGGCAGCACTGGGTATATACCAGTCACCCTCTCAGGCTGTATCCCTCATTGTTTCAAGCCTCGCACCTGTTTTTAAGAACTTTAATCTTAATGTCAGCGAGGTTCAGACATCTGCCCAAAGTCACACAGCTAGCAAGAGGCAAAGCCAAGAAGCAAAGCCAGAACTCAAAAGCCTGTGCATTCTTAAACTTCCCTGTACTGTCCCTGACAGGGAAGAAACTCTGAGAATCTACCCAATAGCCTGGCCCTCTCCCTGCTGGGCTATTGAGGTGCCATCAGTGTAGTTCCATCAACGAACCAAATTATAACCTTTATGTTTTCAAAAGTAGTATACACATAATGAGATGCATGCATTTTCAGCATAATTTGAGTGGAACAACTTAGTGGCGACCCCAGGGACTCACCACCTTAAGAGATCCCTGTGCTTCTTTGTGATCAACCCTTCCCCACCAGTCCCTAGAGTACATCATTTCTTCATTAGCTTTGTCCCTTATAGAAGTTTGTGTAAATGCAGTCATGTGGTACATAGGTTTTTGTGCCTGGATTCTTTTGCTGAACATAACAGTTTTTGAGATTCATCCAGAGTACTGCATATATCAATCACTGTTTCTTGAAGACAAGGTCTCACTGTGTAAGTGCAGGCTGGCCTTGAACTTGCTTATGTAGCCCAAGTTGGCCTCAAATGCATAGTGATCCTCCTGCCTCAGCCTCCCAAGTGCTGGGATTATAAGCATGCACCCCCCACACTCAGTTCTTTCTTTCTTTCTTTCTTTCTTTCTTTCTTTCTTTCTTTCTTTCTTTCTTTCTTTCTTTTGGTACCAGGAATCGAACTCAGAACTTTGCGCTTGCCAGGCAGGCACTGTGTCACTGAGCTTTATCCCCAGCCCTTATCTTTTTTTTTTTTTTTCTTTTTGAGACAGGGTGTCGCTATGCAGTTCAGGCTGGCCTTGAGCTCACTTTGTAGCCCAGGCTGGTCTCGAACTCACAAGGATCCTCCTGCCTCAGCCTCCCGAGTGCTGGGATTACAGGCGTGCACTACCACGCCCGGCTTTTTTTTCTTTGTTCTTAAGTAATATTTTCATTATATGAATCTATCACAAATTGTTCATTCATTTCTCAGTTGATGGTTATTTGGCATACTTCTAGTTTTAGGCAATTCCCAATAAAGGTAGTGGAAGCCTCCATTTACCTCTATTTTGTGGACATTTATTTTCATTTCTCCTGAATAGCTGTCTATATGAGTTATTGGATCTTGTGGTAGGTACATGTGTAACATATAAGAAATGACTAACTGCCCAAAGTGCTTGTATCATTTCACAAAGTAAAGCTTCAGTTGCTCCACATTCTTGTCATCTATTATCAATTTTTTGGTTTGTTTACTTTGTTTTTGTACTGAAGAATAAACTCAGGGCCTTGGGCATGCCAGGCAAATGCTCAGTCAATAGGCCACATCCCAAACCCTTACACTCAATTTTAGTTGAAGCCATTGTAGTGGGTATGTATTGGGTATTTTTGTTTGTAACTTAAATGGCCCCATTGGTAAGTAGTGAGTGCACTGGACATTTTTCATGTGTATATTGGCCATTTGAATTTTTTCATTGGATTTTTGGTCTTTGTATTAATGAATTATAAATATTCTTTATATATTTTGGATATAAGGTTTTCTTTGTCAGAAAGTATTAGTAATATTTTGTCCCTGCCCATGGTTGTCTTTTCATTTTCTTCCTGGTATCTTAAAAACAACAGAAGTTTATAATTTTGATGAGGTTCAATGTCTCTTTCAGCTTTTTATTATACAGATTTTACTTTTTTTTTTTTTTTGTATCCTATCCAAGAGATCTGTGCCTGCCCAAAAGTTGCAAAGATTTTTCCCTATGTTTACTTCTAGAAGCTTTATGATTTTGTTTTTGCACTTGGGTCTGTAATATACTTGAGTTGATTGCTTAGGACGTGAGATAAGGTTGAGGTGCATTGCTTTCCATATGGGCATCTATATGTTCTAGCACCGTTTGTTGAAAAGGTGACTCTTTCTCTATTGTCTTATTTGTTGCAAATCAATTGATCTAATGAGTGGGGTATATTTCTAGATCCTCTATATGTTGTTCTCTTAATCCATATGCCTATCTCTGTGCCAATTCCACATGGTAATGATCACTATAGCTTTATAGTAAGTCTAGGAACCAAGTACTAGAAATTTCTCTTTGTCCTTTTTCAAATTTATTTTGGGTATTCAGGTTCTTTGTGTATTTACTTTCGTATCATTTTATCAATATCTACATGAAAGTCTGTTGAGTTTTGATTGAGATCAGATTGAATCTATAAACCAACTTATGGAAGATTGACATTTAAATAATACTGAGTATGCTGAGTCATAAACAGGCCTTATCTATCTATTTGGAGCTTTAAAACTTTTCCTCCATAGTGTTTCATAGTTTGCAATGTACACATCTTGCCAGTATATTTTAAAAATTATTTCTAAGTGCTTTATGTATTTGGAAAACATCACTTTTATACATTTTTTAAAAAGGAATTGAATTGGGTCCTGAGTAAAACAAGATAAGAAAAAAGAAAGAGTAAAAGAAATTTACTGCTTTGGAATGGTGGATGAAAAGCCAAACCTCTCTGATAAGAATCATTCTGCTTTGGGAAGGAATTTAGGCTACTTGTCCCTAGCTGAGCTGTAACCCCTGAGGACCTGGGCTCCTGAGTTAGTCAAACCAGCCCCTTCAGTGGCCCATACTTAAGTTTCTGTGGCTGAGAAGGGAAGGAGGAGGGAAAGGAGGCGGGGCAGGCATGGAGTTGCCTGAAAAAGAGAAATCTCTCGGTGATTACAGCAAGGTAGAAGCTGGACTCTGGAGGAGGTGGGACAGGTTGTTTATGAGGATGACCCCCACCCTGGCATCAACCAGAGCCAATGCCCCACTCTAGTAAGGAGCACTGGGCTTGGAGCCATGAAGACTGGAATACAAGCCCTCAACTTAGCCATCAGTAAAATGGGCTGATCTTTATTTTGAGAAGTTGTTATGAAGGCTAAATAGATATATAGGGAGGGCCTGGGAATGTAGCTCAAAGGTAAGAGCATGTGCCAATGTCCTGTGTTCAGTGCTCAGCACATAAGGAGAAGTATTTAAAAGTGCCAGACACAGTCATGATGGCCCATGCTGGTAACCCCAACACTCTGGGTGGCTGAAGTTGGAGGATTATGAATCCAAGCCTAGCCTGGGAAATTTAGCAACTTAGCAAATAAGTGAGACCTTGTCTCAAAAATCAAAATAAAAATGGGCTGCAGAAGTAGCTCATTGTGAAGTCCTGTGTTCAGATCTCCAGTATCTAACCCCATGTCTCCACAGAAGTATGTACTTACAATGTTGAAGTGCTGTTGATACACAGAGGAGTCCAAAAAATCTCGTAGCCTGCCTTAGACATAGCGAGTTAAAAAGTGTCTGGTGATGTTTTCTCCTTCCTCTCTACATCTTTATCCCGGTTGCTATACAGTTAAAAGCAAATAGAATCTTTTCCTGTGATCAACCTTTTCTATGAATCATCTCTTTCTCTTTGTACCATTGTGGCATCCCAGGAGGTAGGTGTCGGTGTGACTCTCCTCACTAACAGGTGGGTGCGGAAAGTGCAGAGAGGCTGAGCGCCTTGCCTGAAGTCACAGAACTAGTGGCTAGCAGCAGCGGGTGTGAAATCTAGCTGGTGAGAACCCAGAGCCGATCTCTTTCTTCTTGCCTCATACTGCCTACCTCCCCTGACACCTCTGACCCTCAGGTCCCTCTGCTGTCCCCCTTGTGCTTGACTTGCGCATGGAGGAGCACTCTTGCACCATGTGTCCTCAGCTCTGAGTTTGTTACTTACTTTTTACTGTGCTCATGTCTCCAGTTCACTTGTGGGCGGCTCACCCGTAGGCAGAGGTCATGGGTCCTGTTGTCTGCTGACCTCCCCATCTCTGGTTTTGCTCCCTGGCCTGCTGGCCTTCTGTCCCCTGCCTGATTCTCTGCACCCAGAACAATGCTCTTCCCTTACCTGCAGACACCTGGCCCTCTTGCGTACATGCTTCACTGAGGCTGGGGCCATCCATGCCTGGTCCTGTTAGATTGGGCCTGGAGTCAAAGTGAAGAGCAAACATTGTCCCTTGGACTCCAGAACTCAGCCACACCAAGCATTTTGTGGGTGCCCTTGTGACAAGAGATAAACTGGGATGGGGGTGGGGTAAGTACTGCCTCACTCATTGGAGAAAAGAAGACTGACAGGGAGAATGGAGCGTCTTGGAGATTTCAACAAGCATCTTCCAGTCAGTCCTGGAAACTCCAAAGAGCCAGTAGTGTTAGGGCAGGATGAGGGGCTCTGCTCTCCCTACACAGCAGTCCTGTTGAGGCCAGATGCATTTCAGGATCCAAAATTTCTCAGATTTTAGAAAGAAAATATAATTCATGTATCATGTATAGCATCACAGGCCTGCTAATGTCTAGGGCAAAACCCTGGAGGATAGTACTTCATTATTTTTTGGTAAGAAAACATATATAAGTTGGCATAAATAAAGACCATAATGATCTTTGCTCTGAATTTTGGGGTGGCTGAGGCTTGCTGCATACAAAGTACAAAACAGTACTACAGTGGTACCAAAGCTCTGCAGTTTTTTGAGCTCTCCAGAGTTTGGAGTCATAGGTATAAGCTAGGGCTGGCAACCAAGGAGGGCTTCCTGGGTGAAGTAAACAAACATCACCGCATGGGAGCTGCGGGCAGCCTCGGGATCAGCCTTTCCATTCCCTGCATTTGTGAGGCATCAAAAAAGAAATGGCTGTAAAAGTTTCCAGGGGAGGGCTGAGGATTTCGTTCAGCGGTGTAAATGCCTGCTTGGCAAACGTGAGGTTGTGAGTTCAATCCCTGCTAAAAAAAAAAGTTTCCAGGGGATTCATGAGGGCATTTGCAGCAGGACATGACATCTCAGGAAGGGTTTATGGCATGGAGAAAGGCACAGAGGTTGGACTGAGTTAGATATAGCAGAAGGACAAGCAGGGGCCCCCGGATACAACCCTAACTAGTCCTGGGTCAGGGTGGTCCAAAGTAGGAAGTTGTTCTGGTTCTGCTTGGGAGGCCCCTGTTCTGTTCCAAAGGGAGCCTCTCCCGACTTCATTCCCCATGGGGTTGTCCTGGACCACCCTGGCCCTCTAGAAGTTTTCAGAGGCTGCTCCTTGACCAAGCTGGGAGACACCTGCTCTCCCTGGAGCTATGGTAAGAGTGTGGGGGTCTGGGGGCCATGCCTGGGGCTGGCCAAGAAGACAAGTGGCACCTGCAGCCTGAGATATCGCTGCCTAGAGCCCCTGCCAACAAATGGACTGTCCTCATCCCCCAGCAAGCATGCACGGGTATTCCCCAGGAACCTGGCTCCTCTCACCCTGAGCCCTCGTGTCCATGGGAAGAGGGTGGCCAGAGCTCAGGAAACATGCAAGAGAGTCTCATTAGCTTGCAATGATTAAATGGCTTGACTGAAGTCACCAGTTTAGAGCCAGCACCCCGTGTGTGGGTGGAGCTGTGGGGGGTGTTATTACTCCCCACAGGCAGGGACAGTCTTGGTGACTGTTTCAGTTCCCCCAGTGCCCACTCTGTGCTGCTGAAACTGCTTCTCTCCTGAATTGGGATCTGTGCACCCAAGAAGCTGGGGAGGTTTATCTTATCTTTGTCACACTGGGCTCTGTGTGTGTGTGTGTGTGTGTGTGTGTGTGTGTGTGTGTGTGTGTGTGTGTGTGTGTCTGTCTGTCTGTCTGTCTGTCTGTCTTTCTCCCTCTTCTTTCATGATCCTTCCCTTTGATCTTCCTTCTATCTAGTAAGGGAGTTCTTTTTAGTAGAAATAATCAGGCCACTTCTGGAAGCCTTCTTTCTAACTTTTGACTGAAAAGAGACTTTAATTTTAGATCAGGTAAAAGTAGCCTTTTAAACTTCTCTCTTCTTGAGGTCCCACTCTTGGGCTGTCCAGGGGGGCTCAGAGGAGTCCTGTCCAGGCTCCTTTCCCTTAAAAACCCACCCACACTCTGTTCCAAACACTTGGCAGTGGCTTATTTTGTGTCCTGAAGTATTCTGTTGAGACTGAAAGCAGAAACTGACTGACAGCCATCAGGAAACCTGGGGATGTCCCAGTGCTGTTATTAAGTCACCTTAGACAATGAGTCTGCATAACCTTCTAGGGCTCAAGACAAGTCAAAGCAGAGACCTGGCCACTTGGCAAACTTCTTGTCTTCTTTCCCTATCCCACTCCCAGCAGTCTCAGGCGTCCCCCAGGAGCCATCAAGGTGGAACCTCTGGACCAAGAGATCCTGATGGGTCTCTCCAGCTCTCAAGTGTAATCCATATCTGCGCCTAGTCATTTAACTGGAGGAGTTGCTCATATCTCCATCTTACAGAACTGGGGGAATCCCTCTATACAGGACTGACCTTGGGGACCCCTCCATGGTCACTGTGCCACCTGAGCATGAGGGAGAAAGACTTCCTCTCCTGGCTTTGATCGGAGCCTGAGAGGGAGAGGGGCGGAAGTGGGGAAGGAGAGGAAAGCACTTCCTCCACAGATGTTGGGCCAGTGGGGCTCTAAATCTGGACATTGTTGAGATGCAGAGCATGTGAGCTGCTGGGCTGCCCGCTGCCCACTCAGCTTGGAACGGCGTCTTCCTGATGCCATCCTCAGTGGGCAGCCTGGAGAAACAGGAAATGGAGCTTTTCAGGAGAGACAAAGCCCACAGCTGGCCCAGCTCTTGTTTTCTCCGAGCAGGGACTGGATGGGGGGTGCAGCTCTGGGGTGGGTTGAGGGGGGATGGGATGGCCAGGTCTAATTCTCAGGGTGGGATCGTGGGACCCTGAGGCCAAGAACTGAGGAAGGAAGGCAGGCCTGGTCTGAGAAGGGGACAGTGGGACCAGGTGGGGAAGTACTGAGTGGCCTTGCCTACGGCTGGTCCTGGCATGAGGCTGGTGCTCCGTGAATACACATGCAAGTGAGTGGAAGGAGTAGGTGGAAGGACTGGGGATGCAGGCAGGAGACAGCCATTGGACGCTTTGCCAGGCTTTACAGTCAGGCCAGCTTCATGAGAGAGGGACACGGGGACACCCACGTAAAGAAGAAAGGGGTCCAAAGGCAACAGCCTGGCAGAATAAACCTGGACTTCCCTCAACATGAGAAGGGCTAGGGAGGCCAGCTGAGGGCTCCCCTCTCTGAAGCGCTGGCCAGTGTCACGGTGCCTTCCCTAGCTGAGTAGAAGCTGCCCCTACTGAACTGCCCCCTGCTGGAGAGGGGTCGGCTGCGGAGAGTGTGGAGGGGGCTTAGTGTGTAAGGGCCAGGAAAGGTGGGCCCAGAGGCTGGAGATGAAAGCACAAAGGGAGCACTGACCATGCAAACGGTCCTGCGGCGGGAGCCTGTTATCAGGAGCATCTAAGAGGCTTTGCAGGGCTGAGACCAAGGCCCCGGGCAGCATGAGGCTTTCCTGGTTCCCAGGCAGCTGCATACAGTTGGCATGGGCCCCGGTGCCGGGCACAGCTTGTGGTCCTGCCAACCAGGGGTCCAGATCTGCTGCTGGCATTACCTGGTGCCCCTGAGAACCACCTGCCTTGCCCTGTACACCTGCCTCCCCGAAGTCTTGAAGTGGCCTCTGCCGGACCCATCAGACTCTCTGGAGCAGAAACAAGGGAGGGGCAGGTCTGGTAGCACAGCCTGGGGCACAGTGAGTGCAACTTCCTGGCCTTCCCCCAGCCTGGGGTGCTCCCCAGAACTTCCTCCTGCCTCTTCCCGACCCCAGGCCTCTTACTATAGGTGAGACAAGCCAAGCCAAGGTCAGGTGGTCACCTAGGTAGCACTGGGAGTTCAGCTACTGGTCCTTAGAGAGCCAAGCTGGCTCAAAATTCGCTTTTCTTCTTCTCCTTAGAGTCTGACTGCAACCACATTTCCTCCTGACTATGAGCAGTCTCCTCCTCCTCCTTCTTTGAGACAGGGTCTCCCTACGTAATGCAGGCAGACCTCGAATTCACTGTGTAACTCGGGCTGGTCTTGAGCTCTCAGGGATCCTCCTGAGTGGTGGGATTACAGGTATGTGCCACCACACCTGGCTTCTTGAAGGCAGAACTGGGTCCTTGCAGCCAGCACAGTGCCTGACACACAGTAGGTGTTTAATGAGGATGCTTATCTGGAGATTACTATGTGTAGATACTGTTCTAAGAGCTTTACAGACTCTAACTCACTTAATCCTCTCAACACCTTGCAAAGTAGACATTGTCATTCTCTGCATCTGACAGATGAGGTGGGGAGGTAAAGTACCTTGCCCACTAATAGCCCAGCTAGCAAGAGGTGGGACCAGAACTCAAGCAGGCTGGCTCCCATCACGCTATCTCACAGCCAATATGTATTTGTCAGATGGAGTGGACACGGGGTATATCCCTGAGGTCACTTCTGAGTAAAAAGAAGACTTAAACCAGCCTCCTTGGCCAGCAGCCTTGAGGATATGAATGAAGTCCTGGGGTCCCCACATTCCAGTGGGTGGTACATGTTTGACGGGGAATGAGCTACATTTCTTGTAGGGGTTGGGTAGCCCCTGGGTCCTGCTAACAACTACAGAACAGCTTCCTGGGGACTTTCCTCGAGCCTGAGAGTACCTGCTTCTGCCTTGTCCAAGGCTGCTCTATGAGGCAGTTTTAGCCAAACCCATGAGTGGAAAGAACATAAAGCAAGCAGGGGCATCAAGGGCAGAGCAGATGGAGAAGAGAGGTGGTCTCTGCCTGAGAGCACCTTTGGCTTTTGTTATTTTAAGAGTAGAAGTGATTGAGGTCAAAGCAGCAGGCATCTCATGGGGACAGATTCTGGTTTATGCCCAATCTGACTCCAAGGGACAAGGAGTGACGGTGCGGAGAGTTGACGGACACAACCAGGGGAGAGGAAGAAGGGAAAAAGAAGGTAGCTGGTCACAGGATGGGGCCATTGCTCTACTAACGGGAAAACAAAGCTAGAGTCAGCCTGGAGAACTTAAGGAGGAACGGGGGCCAGCAGCTGGGCCCAAGCAGGTCCAACCTGGTGAATGGGGTCCCAGGTGGTCCAGGAGCACTTGCGTCAGGTAGAAGTCCTAAGTACTGTGGGGACCCCTTAGTCAGCTCACAGATTGTGTGCTTTCTGCTCCTTGAGAACGCAGACTACTTGTGTGGCTGACAGTGTGACCAACCACAAGGTAGTGTCTTCCTTAAAACCTTCAGACTCCCATTTTGCCTGATTCATCAGACTGATGAACTTGGACTTCATAATCAGCTGTCCTTCTTACCACCATGGGGCTCAGCTGACATGTAGGTGATGGAAATTTCTCAGAGAGGTCTGGAGGGCAGGGTCCTCAGGTCTAGGCTTCTGGAGACAGATTTCTTCCAGAGGAGGGAAAATGCCTGCTGTCCATGGAATGGGTTGGAACCTGCAATGCCCAGAGTTCTTCAGGGATCCAGGAAGTATCTTCCCTTCAGGATGCCATGGGATGGGCATACATAGAATTCACTAGCATTTCTCAGGGAAACCAGTCGAGTCATTTTTCTAAATGTGATGTCATAGTATTATTTCTTCCAAGAAGTATGATCCCGAACTGCAAGATAGAAAACATATAAAAGGGGAACTGGGCCCTGGAAGTTCCCTCAAGCTGTCTTCCCTAGGCCTTTAGGGGGCTTTGAGACAGTGCCAGAAAATCTTTGAGAACAGCCCTGGACAAAACCAAGGCCTAGCTTGGCTTGAGCACTCTGCGGTTGGCTGCCTTTCCTGATCATTAATCTCTACTAAGTGTCATTATTGCTAATAAAATTAACCGACTTTATACTGAGCCATCAATTTCAGAGTTTGTTACATGAAATTTTAAATCAGGTTCCTGTCAATGAGTAGAAGGTTTTGTTGTTGTTGTTGTTTTTTAACTGAACCTGGTTTACAAGTGTAACCTAGGGAACTGTGGTCCTCTACAGCCCACAACAAGGTTATAATCAAGGACAATGACCTTAGTTCGACAAACCAACTCCCAGCCTTTGCTATGCAGTAAGCAGTTGTCTCAGGCAAGAACACAGCGAGACCTCAGGAGAATTCTAGGACCAGTGCCCAAAGTGCTTCCCAAATTTTCCCTCCTATTCTCACCTCTCCTTCTCTCAGTGCATTTGGGTCAATCCTTTCCCCATTCTTTGGGTCAGATTCTGCTGTTTATCTTCTGTATTACAAGTGCAGTCATTCAAACACAGAAAAGGGCAGAAAGCAACTGCATACTCTTCCTCCCTCCCACCCTCCCTCCCTCCCTCCCTCCCTCCCTCTCTCCCTCTCTCTGTGGGCACCGAGAATCAAACTCAGGACCTTGCACTTTCCAGGCAGGCCCTGTGCTGCTAAGCTATACCCTGGCCTTTTTTTTTGAGACAGGGTCTCACTGCGCAGTTCAGGCTGGACTCGAACTCTCTGTATCCTAGGCAGGCCTTGAACTCATAGCTACCCTCTTGCTTCAGCCTCCTGCGTGCTGGGATTACAAGGGTGTACCACCACACTCAGCTATATAGCTACTATTCTTGAAATAGCATTTGAGACAGGCCTCGAAGGATACTCAGTCCTGCAGGCTAAATTCCCCATCACTCCCTGGTTGTTTCCTGTTTGGCCAATCAGCTTTTATAAGTGAGGCCTTGATTGCCAACACACAGAAATTGTATGAGCAAAAGTTGCCCCTCACACCAGCTCCTCGTGTGGGGAGGACACTTGAGCAGGCTGCGTGGCCGTGGTCTTCTTTGAGCCTGCATCCCTGAGCTGCCCCCCAGGCTGGAGACCAGTGAAGGTGGGGCTTTCTCAGCTGGAGCTGACCTCAGGATCTGCTCCAGACCTGCCAAGGGTCAAGCTCTGAGGATTTCCTGCCAGGCTGCAGGGAGGGGTTTGAGTGTAGGCTTGGTGGACTGGAAATTTACCCATTTGCCCCCAGATTAATGATTAACAGGTCCCTGCCCTCACCCTGTCTAGGTGGGGAGCCCAGGGCCCGGCTGGGCCAGGGGAAGCCCGATAGCATCTGTCTCTGTTCGGAGGTTTCAGAGATATGCTCCACACTGGGTTGGCTGCACCTGATGGATTTGGAATCTACAGGGGCACCTGGGGCCCAGCCAGGATCCACACCCTCCCGTGAGGCTTCCTACTCTGCCAGACAGGGAGGATGTGGCATCCAGCCAAATTTCTTGGCTAAGGCAGGTGACTCCAAACAGGAGAGCAGTGTACTTGGCTGAGTCGGAAAACTCTCTCTGACCGCTCGGGGCTTTCTTTGGTTAGGAGCAGGTAAGCAGATGTGGCAAGTGCCACATCCAACCTGGAGCTTTAGGAGCCACTGTCTATTTCCATCTTTGCTCTTAATCCTGGCTATGAGGCTAGTATATTGCAGCAAGGGGTTGCTTCCTCCAGCCTGGGTCCTGGAATGGTATATATTCCATCCACACTGGAGGTACCAGGGCAGGAAACAGCAAACATCTTGAACTATGCTGCATGTCGCAGAGAGCTTTGGGGAGGACAGAAAGTACCCAGATTTGAGACCCACTTTGCTGTTTTTTGGTTGTACCAGAACCAGTTACTGTCGCCTTCTAAAGCCTCTGTGTGCTCGTCTGGACAAAGGGAGATTCTGCCAATTAGAGAATAAGGCATCTTTCAGGAGAACGGTTTGGGAAACTCCAGCTAGCAAGAAGGCAAGGAAGCTTGTCCTGAGTGCTGTGGTTTTTACCTTTCCCATAATCTTCACGACAACCCTGAGAGGGAGGGTGGGTCACTCTTTACACTTCGCAGAGGAGAAAACCAAGACTTCAAGGCTGCACTGCAAGGAAGTGGTAGAGTCAGGTTCAGAATTTGGAATCAGTGGACTTCGGGTATAGAACAAGAATCTGGGATTCACCTTCACCCAACTGTCTGTCAGCCTACATTTCCTTCTTCCTCCTTCTTCGCTCCTTCCCTCTTTCCTTCCCTCCCTTCCTTTTTCCTCACTTCCATCCCTCAACCATCTGTTTGTTCCAGGTCCCAAATGGTCAGATGGCTGGAGATCTGTCTGAGATTCAGAAAACAAGCTCAGCTGGCCCAGGGTTACAATGCCAGGGAGAGAAGGCTCTGGAGGACTTTTGCTTTGTGTTTGCTGAGTCTGCATCCCTGTGCCTCCCCTCTCTTCGGAAGGTTGCTGTTAGGCAGCAGCCAGGGCTCCACGATGTTTCCCAAACCTACTGAATTGGTGCAGTTACTCGGGGAATGCAGCGGACGGATTGCCAGGCTCTTTTCAGACCAATGGGAACAGAATCGCTAAGTGTGGATCCTGGAAATCCATATTTTTATTAAGCACCCAGATGATTTTTCTAATTGGGAAATTTGGAGAAGGAGAGTAGAAACTGGAACTTGGGAATTTTGAATTTAAGTTTCTGTACCAATCCTTACTAGCACCTTGATCTCCTACTATGTGAAGCCATAACCCACATGGGGCTGGCCTGTCACCCCAAAGGCCAATAAATGACGATCCCAAGAAAGTGCCTTCATTTCCTCCTATATTCTCATGGAGCGCTCCCTGTCAGGACCCCCAGGCCTCACGTCTCCCTTTTCTCATCCTCACTAGCTTGACTGGGCGGGAGGTCCTAACGTCCTTCCCAGGGCTGGGCACTGAGGCAGCCCCAACACAGGGCAGTGCCCACCTGAAGCAGTGTGACTTGCTGAAGCTGTCCCGCCGGCAGAAGCAGCTGTGCAGGCGAGAACCTGGCCTGGCTGAGACCCTGCGGGATGCAGCACACCTTGGCTTACTTGAGTGTCAGTTCCAGTTCCGGCAGGAGCGCTGGAATTGCAGCCTGGAGGGAAGGACTGGCCTGCTCAAGAGAGGTAGGCAGAGTGCTGGGGAACGTGCGGAGGTGGGGAGGAGGAGGCCACACTTCCCTTGCTGAATCGGCAAGAAGAGCCCTGGGAGTCTGTGAGGGTCTCTTGAAGGCCATTCGTGGCTCAGCCTAAGAGATGGAGGAACAGATGAACGGGGAAGGAACAGAAAGGAGGAGACATAAGCCACTGCTGGAGGAGCCCAGGGATGAGGCCGAGGTCCCAGCAGCCTCCTATGCCTCCCATGTACACCGAAGACACTGTTCAGGCACATGTAAGGACGGAGGCCACTTACAACTGGCCAAGATGCACAAGGCCAGCTGGTTCCTGTGTTCACCCATCCTTCTGTCTCTTTGTTCCTTAGATTTGTTGTCACTGCCTTCTCCCCCTTCCTTTCCTTTGCCTCCCTCTCTTGTTCCTGGATCCCTTCAGGCCCCCATCCACGCACCCACTGAGCATATGTAAAGGCTCATGGTAAAGCAGGCAATGGGCCAAATGCTAGAGGGACCGTGCTGAGCTTGACTCTGCACTCAGAATGTACACGGTGTAGGAGGGGAGGAAGCAGGTCGTCCTGTGACTCCATGGCCAGGAGGAAAGGGCTGTCAGGGGAGATTTTTACAAAAATGCAGTGATAGTGACAGAGACCACCAACTGCCCCCTAGGCCAGCTGCTTTGCACAGCAGGAGAGGGTTTGGGCAGAGCAAGTGGCCTGCCTGCCTCTTAGTGTCACCATCACCCAGGTGTTCTGGAGAGCAGTGGGAGACAGAGCCAGCCCGTCAGTGCCCCCTGAGCAGTACAAGCGTAGCGATGGTTCTGGAAGAGCCTGGGACGCTTGGTCCAGGGCAAGTCAGGCAGCAGACTCAGCGCTACCCTGTCACTGGGTCAGCTCCTGGGTGGAGGCAGAGAATGACGTGAGGCATCCTGGGAGGCACAGGAAGCCCATGGTGCGTCACTCAGGGGATCAGAAGCCTCAGAAGTGGGTTGGTCCAACTTGTCTCACATTTACTTGGAATCAAGGTGGCTGTTTGGCCCCAGCTTGGCAACTCCCCAGGTGCCCAAGCCCCTTCTTCTTGCATCTCAGTTCTTGTCTGTTATTGGAGTCAGTGACTGCTGTCCTGCTGCCCCCTGGCAATCTGGGGAGTTTGGAAATTCCCTTGAGCCTGAACAGCAAGTGACAGGGAGTCTCACCCAGAGATGTGTACCTGGGCTGCAATGCCATTGTCCGGCTTGCCACGATGCTCTCACCACCCCTGCTGTCCTCAGATGGCCTCTGAACTGCCTCTTTCTCCCTGCTGTGTCCCGGTGCCTGGCACAGGTTTCAAGGAGACAGCCTTCCTGTATGCAGTGTCTGCAGCTGCCCTCACCCATGCGTTGGCCCGGGCCTGCAGTGCTGGGCGCATGGAGCGCTGTACCTGTGATGACTCCCCGGGCCTGGAAAGCCGGCAAGCCTGGCAGTGGGGTGTGTGTGGTGACAACCTCAAATATAGCACCAAATTCTTGAGCAACTTCCTGGGACCCAAGAGAGGAAGCAAGGACCTGCGGGCTCGAGTTGACGCCCACAACACCCATGTGGGCATCAAGGTGAGTACATTCTCTGGGTGCACAAAGCACTGCCTCTGGGCAGGGTGTAGAGATGGGGTGCAAGGTCTGTAAGAGGTCAGCACCCCATCTGAACACACACACCCCTTCCAGGACGAATTTCATGCCTTCAACTGACATCCTCTGGGCATCTACCCTGGACCATCACTGTGTACCATAAGTACAAGAAAGTAGGGAAGGGTCACAGGCATCACTGATGGCAGGGCAGCAAAGGGACCGGGCTCGGGACGTGTTTTGGTAAAGCAGGGTAATTTTATTTTATTTTATTTTATTTTATTTTATTTTATTTTATTTTATTTTATTGGTACTGGGGATTGAACTCACAACCTTGCGCTTACTAAGCAAGCTCTTGAACCACTGAGCTAAATCCCCGGCCCAAGCAGGGAAATTTTTAGAGAAGAGTGTCTATTCTGAGGATGAAGCCAACATTGTTTAAACAACTTAGATCAGAGCAACCTCTGACCTGCCAGTTTTTTGGATAGGAAAATGGAGGAGACCCAGAGAGGTCAGGGACTTAACTGAGGTCACTACTGAGAACTAGCAGTGGTGGGTGAACTGCTAGTAGTAAGTCTCTAGATCTATTGGGGTGAGAGGGATGGGAGAGCCCAGTACTCCTGGGCTCTCTACCACTGAGCTACATCTCCAGCCCTTTTTATTTATTTATTTTTTAATTTTATTGGTACCAGGGATTGAACTCACGACCGTGCACTTGCAAGGCAGGTGCTTATGCCGCTGAGCTAAATCCCCAGCGTCCCCTTTTTATTTTTTTGAGACACAGTCTTGCTAAATTGCTCAGGCTGGCCTCACACCTGTGATCCTCTTGCCTCGGGCTCTCAAGCAGTTGGGATTACAGCCTGGTGCTACTACACCCTGCTGAAATTCTTTAGGGAATAGAAATCTGTGTCTTTGTGTCCTCGTCACTGAGTTGTGCGAATCAGGGCTGCTCTGTTTGGTTGTGCAGGCTGTATATTCCACAAGAACCCTGGGCAAAGGGAGGAGCTAGGGCTGAGATCTGGCTCAAGGGGCCCTCACCACAGTGTGCACTGCCGAGAGCCGGGGGAGCCTTTTACTGGTTTGCCAGAAGGTACCTCCTGGGCCAGTTGGAGTCCTATTTTTTTCCCTCATACAACCCTTCTCATCCTCTTGATGCTCCCGTGCCACACTGGCACTCTAACGTGGATCTCTGACCAGGCTCCATCTGCATCTCTCTGCAGGCTGTGAAGAGCGGCCTCAGGACCACCTGCAAGTGCCACGGAGTGTCCGGATCCTGTGCTGTGCGCACCTGCTGGAAGCAGCTCTCCCCCTTCCGTGAGACGGGCCAAGTGCTGAAGCTGCGCTATGACTCAGCTGTCAAGGTGTCCAGTGCCACCAATGAGGCTTTGGGCCACCTGGAACTGTGGGCACCTGCCAAGCCAGGTGGCCCCACCAAAGGGCTGGCACCCCGGTCTGGGGACCTCGTCTACATGGAGGACTCCCCCAGCTTCTGCCGGCCTAGCAAGTATTCTCCAGGCACCGCTGGCAGGGTGTGCTCCCGGGAGGCCAGCTGTAGCAGCCTGTGCTGTGGGCGTGGCTATGACACCCAGAGCCGCCTGGTGGCCTTCTCCTGCCACTGCCAGGTTCAGTGGTGCTGCTACGTGGAGTGCCAGCAGTGCGTGCAACAGGAGCTTGTATACACGTGTAAGCGCTAGGTACTGCACAGTGAGCCAACCCGTGCTGCTGGGACCTTGGTGGCTTGTTGGGGAAGGCACACACAGTGTGCGTGTGGACATTGATGGACATGCCTGTGCACATATGTGTGCCACTCCTCACTTTTCTGTCCCCACTCCATCCTTGGCCAGCCTCTTGTCTCCCACAATACTCAGCAAACTGAAGCAAAGGATCCTGCCCCGAGTCCAACCTTGCTGAAGATTTGGAGCAGGAGAGCAGACTGGGAAGGGGAGTGGAAGGAAATAAAGGAGACCTAAGCAGGGAAGGAGGGAGGTTGCACAGGGAAGGAGGGGTGTCCTGCCATCTCCCATTCCTAGGATGCATGGCCAGGAGCCAGCAAGCTGCTGGGAGAATGCAGGAGAGACTGTGCCGGCTGGAAGCCTAGGCAGGCACCCAGCCAGGCTGGGTCGGTCCAGTCCTGCTCCGATTTCAATGAGCTCTGGGTGCCATACACTCACACTGTTCTGGCAATAGTGTTAAGAGCTATTTGGATGGAGTGAGGAAATCTTTCTGTGTTTAGTGGCACAAGTTTGATTCATGCCCTCAAGTCTCATGTCCTTGATTTGATTTTTTAAACCTAGATGCACTCAGACCTCATTCCTGTCTCCATAGCTGAATTTCTCAAGCTACCCAGCTGTGTTCAGTGAGCTTTCCAAGGCAGGTGGGAAAGGTGGGAGAGCCAGTCGCCAGAGTGGAATTCAAACTGTGTACCTGGGGTTGGGCAGGAAGACAGTGACCCCTCTCCATTTTCCCTGGTAGCCAAAGGAAACTTTGATGGCAGCTCAAAGGAGGAGGGTCCCACCAGGTATGCGGCAATGTCAGTGCTACAGCTTGCACTGGAGTGCGTTCTGGCCGACCCCTGTGGCTGTGGGCCACCTGGGTTGGGAGGCCCCACAGCTACTGATGTTTGTGTTGCAGAAGGACCTTGGACTCATGATCTGCAGTTCTGGTTACATGTCTGTTCTCACAGCTGCTTGTCTATTCAGGCATTTGTCCTGGGAGAGTCTTTGTTAAGCCTGGCTCCTTGGTGGCCTCTTTCTTCAGTAATGGCCTCTTACTTGGGCCCCTGCCTGAGGAATAGAAGTGACTTTGCTAACTTCTGTGGACCTGTGGACATTTCCAGCACCACCTTCCAAGGCCCCAAGTGGAAGGAGGAAAGAAGCTGCATCCATTTTTAGGGGCACACAGATGCCTGCAGCACTGGAACCAGGTGAAAGGTTTCCAGTAAGCAGTGCACATCTCTGAACCCAGGACAAAGCTCTTTGCAGGGGTCACTTTGCTGGAGCCTATGTGCTTCCAAAGAGCAGGGCCTGAGGCCAGCAGGGAGGAAGTGACCTCCTTCGGGAAGCTTGTAGCTGCTTGGCTGGCCTGCCGCGCCCTCTTGTACGCTTCCTTTCTCCCTGAACCCAGGGCTGCTGACCCTCCACTGAAACAGGAAATCCAGAATCAGCCAAGTGCACAGAACCCTTGGGAAATCCAGCTCCAGGAAGAAGGCCAGAGGCCCAGTAGCCTCCATGAGACCTTCATGGCCAAAGATCCACTCTTTCTTTGGTGGCTCAAAGCACTCTGGGGGTGCTGGAAAGATCTTTGATGGTGGAGGCACAGATGAGAAGCCAAACTGACTTCACACCCCATGCTAGAATGATTTTGCTGACCCTGGCAGCTGGCCCACATCTTGGCAGAAGGAGAAAAAAGGCTTGCATCCTGTTCTCTAGTTGTGTTCTACTTCCCTCTGTAAGGAGACCTGTTCTCTGCCAGGGGATCCATCTTGCTCCTCTATGACTCTAGCATTACTTCTACCTTGGCTCAGGCTGTGTTGCCCTGGCAAGAAGGACTTGGGAGAAACTTGGGGGCCAGGGTACCCTGATCTACTACCATTCTATCTGCACCCCAACTCTATGGCTATTAGGGCTGGGGTGACAGGAGGATAAGGGGTGACTCAGATGACCGAGGTCATGGCTGGCCACTAACACTGACACCCAGGTCACTGACTCCTCGGCTTGTGGGGATCTTCTTTGTCTAGCCCCCCCCCTCCTTTTTCTTCTTCCTTCTAGCTCTTTCTCTCCTCATTAGCCCTAATCAGCCACCTTAGCCCTTCTGGGGCCCCTGGGGACCAGAGTGACCAATAACCCCTCATTCTGCAGCTTGAAGGGAAATGCTCACAGGGTATTTTTGTCTACCTCACATATATAGTTTTTAGGGCAAAAGAGAGTATTTATATAGCTAAGATTATGGGAAAGTATTTATGTTATGTTATTTATATAGTTTCTCTTTCACAGACAGCACATGTGGAGTTTGTGTTTCCCCAGAAGCCTTCTGTCTGGGGAGACACTGCGAGGCCTGATTAGGGGCCCCTGCTGAGCTGGATGCCAGGTGGCTGGGGGAGGTCACATTAGCTCAGCATCCCATGGTCTATCTTGGAACGGTGAGCAAGCATCTCCTTTGTGATGCGTCCTGCTGGCTTGAGCTGGATCCTCCCTGTGAAATCTATGTAGGGTCTGCTCCTCTGGGTTCCAGGCCCCCTTCTTTAACTCTGTCAAAAGTATTTCACTCATAATAATAATGAAAATGTGGATGGCCACACTTGGCATTTGTAAAGCACTTTCCTTTTCCAGAAACATTTTTATCTCTTTAATCACTTAATTTCTCCATTATCTTTAGGAAGTGGTTGGGGCTGCATTACTGCGCCCGTCTTTGAGCTGAGGCGCAGAGATGGAAGTCTGTACTCAAAGTCACACAGCAGGGAATTGTTCCCTGAATATTTGCTGAATGTCTACATGGACCTGGCACTGGGGGAGCTGACTTACCTTGAGCCTGGGAGCCAAAGCCTGAGAACTCAGGGAAGTGGCTTCTTTCCTCACTGTGTGATTCCGACTGGATGGGGTGGCAGCATTTCCAAGTGGACTCCCATGTTTCTGGGACTAGAAGTGCCTGTGAGATCTGGGAGATCCATGGAGATCATTCTAGAGGGTTCTTCTGTCACATTGCCCAGGAAAGCTGGGCTACCTCACTAAGCCCCTCCAGAGGAGTTTTATTTGCTTTTATTTGAAATTTTCCCTTTTAAGATATATTGTTTCCCACTGGATTTCTGTGGGGGTTTATTTTCCTTGAAAAATCAGTCCCATTGATAAACTGGGCCTTCATTCCCAACTGGCTGCAGTAAGCCAGTGCAAGGGGCAGGATGCATGGGGGTTCTGCCGTTTACCAAATGTCCCCTGCCTCAACCCTCCACATTTATGGATGTTCTTGCAGGGCTGTCATGGGCACACAGAGTCTGCCTCCTTCTCTGTTTAACCCCATGTGCCCTGGAATCCTCTATTGCCTGGCAGACAGATGGACAGGAAAACCCGTGCTAACCCTGAAGTTTATTTTTTGTTTTACAGTTTCTTTTCCCAACAACCCTGAAGTTGCAATGCTTTTTGTCCAAGAACACTTTAGAATGACAAAGGTAGCTATCATTTGTTAAGTGCCCACTAATCTGCCCATGATTATTTATGATGTTCCTACTGAATGCTAGGCACCCTCCTGGGTGCTGGGGTACAGTGTAAGATCCTGACATCCTGGTGGTGGAAAGACAGTTAACCAATAAAAATACATGCCAGTTATTTGTACTTATTTTGTGTGGATTTATTGCTATGACCGTGCACATGACACTGCCACTTAGAATGGCTAAGGAAAGACAGGAAGGCTCCCAATTGCCATTAGAGAGCAGAAGCTCCAGGGTTGAAACACAGATCTCCTGGATTCCGAAGAGGGAGTTCTTTCCTCTCCACGTTGCTGTGTCTCCTCGGGTGCAGATCGGGCAGGGAGAGGTCACTCTATGGATTCTGGGTAAACTGAGGCCTAGAGGAAGAACGTAACCTACCTCAGGTGACGCATCGGGGTCAGACTGAAACCTGGGTTTCCCCTGGAATTGACAAGTATTTCTAGAGCCCTCACTCAGGGTGAGGCAAAGCAGGAGCCTTCAGAGACTTGGGATCGGGCAGGAGAAACAAGGTGCATGGCACGCAACGGTCTAGGCCATTTCCATGTCAACCACCAAGTCCTTTCTGCCACACTGCCTTCCCAGCATGCTCTGGGAAGCCGCAGCTCCTAGGGATCTGAAGCCAGGGATCCCTGTCTGAAGAAAGGATACCAGGCAGTGCTTACTTCTCAGCCCACAGTTGCTCTGTTCCCAGCTCTACAGTCCTACTGGAGGCCACATTACCTTACCTCAGTTCCTCAGGAAGGGAAGCTGCCCTGGGGGTACCTTCTTTTCCCCCTTCATCCCAGTTCTAACATATTCTGGGGCCCAGTGCCCCGGACCCAGACTTCAGCTGGCTCTGAGCAATGACAGACACTCATTCCCACGAGCGGCAGCAGCTTTCTCCCTACCGATGGGTTTTTCCCTTGAACCTCACACGTGGTGCAGCCTTTTCCCCTTTCACAGGTAAGGGTGGCTGCGACATGGGCTGATTAGGTAAGGAGCTAAAGGCCTCACTGCCGGCCCAGGTCTTTGCCTGCCTCGATCTTTCTACCCTACACCACCTTCAGCCTCCCCCGCCCCTTTGAGCTTTCCTGCTACTGCCTGCAAACCGGTTCTCAAACAGGCCCTCCGGCCTCTCCACCTTCAGCCGCTGGCTCGAGCTGCCACTCTTCCTAGGGGATCAGGGCTTGTTGAGACAATCACTAGGTCTGTGTCTAGTGTCTACCTACGGTACCCCCTTTAAAAAGCATGTAGCCGTATTTGCACACACAGGATCTCTCTCCCCATATTTATTTTGTTGGACCACTTATGAGAACTTTACAGATACTGGCAATTTATTACTTATCACAGATGGCCTACAAGCAGCATCCTGGAGTTTTAACGTTGATGCAGTGTTATCTACAATACTACCCATCTGCACACTTTCCCAATCCACCCTCAAAACATCATTTATGACCTAGGCATGGTGTAAACCCAGCACTTGAGAGGCTGAGGCAGGAGGATCACTGTGAGTTAGAGGCCAGCCTGGGTTCACTATGTGTAGTGATTTCAAGGCCAGCCTAAACTACACAATGAGGCCCTATCTCAAAAAAAAGGCCTTTATGACATTTCCCCCCTTGATCCAGGATTCATATAAGAATCAGGCATTGCATTCATGTCTCTGCTGGAGACATGAGTTGTCATGTCTCTACTGCAGTCCTGAGAGGACTCTCTTGACTTCCGTGATATTGGTAGCTGGAAGAGTTCAGGCAGATGTCTTATGGAACATCTTTCAACTGAGGTCGGTCTGATTGTTTCCTAAACTTTTAAGAAGCTGCCTGGGTGTCCTTAGCCATGCATATATATGGCCAGGAGCCACTGGATGTCACTTTGTCCTCTCATTGATGATCTTGGATTTCATTGCTTGGTTAAGGTGGTTTCTGCCAGATTGTCCCAGTGGAAAGTCACCCTTTTCCCTTTGTGACCCATAACTCATCCTCTGGGCAGTGCTTTTGCAACTGTGGGAATATCCTGTTGCCCAAAAACATTTTACCCAATAGTTGCAGCATCCACTAGTGACCCTTGCCCAAACCCATCCAAAGCGCTGATTCTCTAATTCCATCATCCTTTGTCTTTGTTAGCTGACATTCTTCTATAGAGCTGAGCTTTCTTTTCTTCCCCAGCCCTGTGGAATTCCTTTTTATCTTCACAAGCACTCTGAAGAGTAAGATTTGTAACTCCCATTTTGCAGACAAAGAAACTGAGGTTCAAGGAGCTTAAAATATTTCCTGAGTGAGTGGCAGAGTCAAGATTCAAACTTAGGTCTCTCTCATGCCGGAGCTGTCATCCTCTGCCCTGTGGAATCTTCTCCAATTTCTAGGTTGCTTCTCCAATGATTTTGCTCTGAGAAGGAGCTGAAGAGATTGTCTTCTCCCGGTGAGATTCCTGAAGCAGGTGGGGAAGACATTGGAGGTGGGAGAGATTTCCTGTCTTAAATATTTCCCGTCATGAGTCAGATTTGTTCTCCACCATCTTGAGCCCACTTCCCTCCTTACCCCGCTAGAGGACCTCATCCCTGCTGGCCCTATTATAGTTTTTGCCATACGCTGGGTTCTGTGGAGTGTGACTACAGTGACCCAGTCCTGGAGCTACTGAGATGGCCCTAAGGTCAATTCTTCTGCTCCTCAGACACCTGAGGACATGAACAATAATCTCCCCCTGCGCCCAGTGTCTAGGTGTGTGAACGTAGCTGCCATTTCAACACCAAGCGTGATTGCCAGGCCCGGTTCTAGAGAAGGGCTGTAAAAGGCTAGAGCAAGGACCCGAGACAGCATGGGGACACTGGGAAAGGGGAAAGCAGGGGGGATCCTTCCTTAGTTCATACCAACTCTCACCTGGGGTCCCTTCATGTAACCACCCACACAGCCAACTGATGAATCACCTAAGGCGTGTGGGATGTATGACAGAGTACTGGGGTGGCATGGCACTGAGACCCAGGCTGGCCGTCAGCGAGGTCACAGACAAGGGAAGAGGTCACTAGAATGTGGGATCGCAGCACTCAGAGATGTCACTGTGTGAGTCCCATTGCCTGGGGAACTCCTAGGTCAGGCTGTTTCCTTGTTAACTAATCAGGGTGCAGCCCTATGGGTACACACAGCCGTGATCTCCATTTCATGAACCCGAACTCAGGGTGGTCCTGTGCCATATCCAGGGCCCACGGAAACAGCTGGATGGCAGATCCAACAGCCTCTTCCTGCCTCTTCCGTAGGAGTGAAGAGCAGGGCCTTCAAGGCCTGGGGACTCAAGTTGGGGGAGTCAGGGAGGAGCCAGAATTCAACATGGCTGCTGAGCTCTTTCCTCCTCCTGGGGTCCTCCTTCCTCCTCCTTTTGCCTCCCGCCCTCTCCCTTCTCTCCTTCCTGCATACCTGCAGAACAGGAGCTGGCTGTCTTGGGTGTCGTGTTGCCCCACTCCCATCCCCAGTCCCCAGGGGATGTGGGGCCCACATTCCTCCCTGGCTCTCTCAGGTCCATTAGTGTGTTTATGCTAGAGCCACTCAGGGGAGCCATGCTGGACCCCCACCAGCTCCACCATGGAGAGTGGCCAGTTGAGCTATGGAGGCCAGTCAGACCCACGGCAGACCTGACCCATGGATTGAATTCCTGCCCCCCTGCCTAAACAAGTCCAGGGTGGCCAAAGGCCTGGGGAGCAATGGTAGTCCCAGTCTGCCACCCCTTCCTGCATGGCCCCTCCTGCAGCTGACAGCCTCTAATCTCAGCTGTCTTCATGCAGCCAGCCCCCAAGCCTGGGGTCACCTGACGTGGACACATTTTAATTCACAAGCTGATCTCTGCTTGTTGGCAACATGTCATTTCTGAAATTGCTTTCTCTGCCCAGAGGCAGGAGATGTCAGAGCGTGCAGGTGTGGCAGCAGTGCCGCCCCCCACCCCACCCCCACCTCCAAGTTCAGGAAGGATTAAGGGGTGTGGGGGGCACACATGAGCTCCTCAAACTCTGCTTCTCATGTTTCCCTAAGGGCTGGAGGCCAGGGATGGGGGATGCTGGGAATGGCCTCTGTTCTCCTCTCTAGCCTGAAGACAGAGGCCTGAGGTTTGGTTAAAGAACTTACTACTGCTGCTACTGACAACAGCAACAGAAGGTGCTTTGAGCACATTCAACACAGGTGCCAAGCACTTGGCAAAGTCCCCCTCTCATGCACTGTTATGCTTGAATGTCATGACAACTCTCCAAGCTGGTATCATTCCTACTTTCCCGCTGAGAACACTGGAGATCAGAGAGGTTAGATAACTTACCTGAGGTCACACAGTATGTGTAGGACAGGCTTAGGACTCAACACAGTGATATCAATAAGTTGACTGCGATTCAGAAGTCTGAGAAGAGATGAGCCACAAGAGGTTAGATAACTTACCTGAGGTCACACAGTATGTGTAGGACAGGCTTAGGACTCAACACAGTGATATCAATAAGTTGACTGCGATTCAGAAGTCTGAGAAGAGATGAGCCACAGAGCTGGGAAGTGCTAGGAGCTGCCTGCTGCTGTATTTGCTTCGTGTCTGGTTTAAATATCTCCAGCGAAAGTGTCTGAGTCCTACAATATCCACACTGCAACTCAGATAGCTTTCTGGCCACGCTTACATTTCTTTTGTCTTCATCTCAGTTAGCAATTGTCTCCCAATATTGGTATCTATTGTGTTAGTGGATGAATGAATGGAAAGACAAATGCATAAATCAACTTGTGAGTCTTACTCTCCACATTCTCTCCCTGTCCCCATTTCCCTCCGCAGCGGTGTCCAGCTCTAGCCGGCTTCCTGTTGCAGCTGACACCTCGTCCCTTTCGGGCACGCTGGCTCCTCACTTCCCAGGCTCCTGCCCTTTTTTTCTCCTCCCTTTCCTTCCCTTCACTCTCTACCACCTCCCTTTTCTGGCTCCCAGAACTCCTGGTTGCCTCAACTTCCAGGAATAAGGCCGTGTGGAAGCCTGAACCTGTAGCTCCCACAGGAGGAACCCGCTGACCCTTTGGAAAGCAGCCTGCGGGGCCCTGACCTGAAGAAGACACATGGGCCTTCCCACCTCTCAGCTCAACTTGCTTCCCCAGGGATAGCTGCCCCTTCCCACCTCTCCTTCCGGCTCTTCTGAGGACCCAGAGCTCTGTGCACATGTGCCTTGGACTGGGCCAGAACTAGGTACATGGCCAGGCCGGCTGTGCTCACCTGCGCTGATTATACTGGCCTTGAGCTTTAATCCACACCCTTCCACAGTTGTCATCTCGTCCCGCTGCTGGCAGAGAGCGGCACCAGTGGGGAGAGAGGTAAACTAGAGAAGACGTCAAAGAGCAGAGCAGAGCAGAGCAGAGGAGGCTCCCCCACATTTGCAAAGGGAGGGCTGTGGGGAGCGGGGCACAGGTCAGCGGCATGCCCTGGCACCCATCACCGTGGTTCTGTTGCATGGGGTGAGGGCTGGGAGACACAGTGGGACTTTCTGCCAGGTGATGATGCTCCATTTCCTGACCCGCCAGCTCTTCCCTCTGTGATGCTTAAAGAAAGGCCTGTTGTATGTTCCCACTTAACAGCTGTACTAGAGCTGGCCACGGTGGAGCACACACGTGATCCCCGCGCGAGACTGAGGCAGGAGGATTGCTGTGAGTTTGAGGTCAGCCTGGGCTACATGGTGAGACTTTGTCTCAAAAACAACAACAGCAAGAAGAGAGGGGGACGAAGGGGATGTTCTCTTGCAATCGGGGAGGGTTCCAAGGCAACAAGGGTGATGGGTAAGGAGGGGGGAGGGGGGTAAGCAGAATAAAGGGATATGCCATGAGCTCGACGAATGTAAACAGTATATGTCATAACATGAGCTAAGATTAATAATAGCAAAACAATGAAAATCAGGGAATTACAGGAGGAGGGAAGAAAGGGGTTAACAAAAGAAACAAGCCGTAGTTTGTACATGAACCCACTCCTCGAGATGACTGTAAACTGTATGTACTGGCAAAAGTTTTTAAAAGTTAAAAATTACACTTGAAAAATGAAATGAGAATTTAGTTCATAGAGGATGGTCAAATGTCCAAAGAAGGGACAGAGGATCATTAATAGATAGATAGATCATTAATAGATAGAGTCCCCAGTGAACATGGTCTTGGGAATTAGGAAGAACCAAGCAGGCAAATCACTTTCCTTCTTGGGGCCTCCTTCATTTAAAAAAAATATCCACTTATTGATATCTCTCTGAATAAGTCTCTTGGATGGATGCATGGATGGACAGACAGACAGACAGACAGACAGCACGCACAGCACTCCTGTCATACGCCAGGCACTGTGCTGTGTCCTAGGGATGAAGCAGTTAATGAGCCAGGCACAGTCCTGCTCCTGAAGGACAGAGATTGATAAACAAAGCATTAGCACTCTGTGTGATGAAACTGGCAAGCTACTCCCTGGGGCAAGAAAACTCTGTGACTGGGGAACCGAGGTGGGAAAGCAGGAGGACTTTTCAGAGTATTCCTTGTCATTGCTTTTCCATTCTGAACCATGTGAGTGTACTACATTCCCAAAATAAATAATTAAAAAAACAGAATGAAGATAAAGTATGATTTTTCTGGGTTTTTTTTTTTTTGTCTTGTTTTGTTTCTTTTTGTGGTACCAGGGATCGAACTCACAACCTCGCGGTTATCAGGCAGACGCTGTGCCACTGTGTTATTTCCCTGGTCGAAGTGTAATAATTTTTAACAAAGGCAAAGTTGAGTGTGCTTACAGAAACAGCAGGGGGGAGGGGCAGTAAGGGAGGGGATTATACCAAGAGGTGATGAAACCAACCTTACAGGGTTGCTGGGGGATTTGGAGGGCTTCCCTGGAAAGTGCCTTTCACATACAGTACAATGTGCTTCATGTATGGTGACCATTGCCATCACCGTTCCTCTATGCTGTTTGCTGTCGTGAGCAGGGCCTAGGGAGAGAGCCCTAACGTTGCCTTTGACTCCACTGATAGATCCCTGGTCCGTGGGTGTCCCAGGGTGACCAGAACTCCCAACTCTCCTGCAGCAACTTAGTTTCCACCAAGCTGGTGCTAGATGCAGGGAGGTAGAGAAAGGGGAAGCTCCTGGTATCCTCTTCGGGGGATCCGTGCTTCTCTGAACAGTGCCTTGTCAAATGTAGGACCAAAAACAACCACTGAGGGTCTAAGGGTTCATCTCCTGTCATAGACCAAGAAACCTGAAAAGGGACAGAACCCTTCTTCCGGCTTCTCCCAGGCAGTGTAGTGTCTACAGTAAGGTGAACCAAAGCTCCTTAGCACTAGGGATGTGCCAGATGGTCTACATGGACTAGCTCCCTGTCCTCACAACCACTGTGCCAGGAGCAAGGCCCTACAATGACTACCCCCATTTTATAGATGAGAAAATGAGGCATGGAGAGGTTAAGCGGCCTTCCCAAGGCTTCTGCCCCAGGTGGCCTCTCAATCATTTCCTGCTCTCACCTCTCAAGATGTCTGTACTTGCCTGCTTGGCTTTTCCTCACAGTGAGAAGAGAACCATTACTTCAGACTCATTGACCACAACTAGAATGGATCTGTGGCCTAGTTTTTGAACCCTGATGTTCTGAAAATCCAGTTTCCAGGCAGACTAAAGGGTCAGGAGCTGACTATGTGTAAATACAGGACTGGGTAGGAGAGTGTCACTTCCTCAGAGGACACCCTTTGGATCCTGTCCCTTTGCATCAGGACGTCTAGGCTGTGAATACCTTACCCAGCAGGAAGAGCTGGCGATTATGTCCCTTCTCTTTCTTCTTGGAAGACAGTGAAATTTGTGTCTTAACCCACAAATCCATCCTGGCACTGGTGGGCACCAGCCAGGCAACAGTGTTCCGGGCCTCCAGCGTTGTGGGCAGGGTTCCAAACAGTCCTTCCTTCTCTGCTATGCAGCTCCTGACCCTTCTTTATCTTGAAAGGGTTAATTGCATCTCTTTGACTTCTAAGAAAAACCTTTGCCTTACAGAGTGCAAAAAGAAGCTTCCAGAAATAGCCTGCCCCCTGCCTTGCTACCTGGATTGGGATTCTTTATTGATGAACTTCTCTGGGCCTTAATGCTTACACCGCCAGTAAAGTGGAGATGGCGGTGTTAACACCTACCTTAAGAACATTGCATTGGACAATCAAGGGCTTCCAACAGTGCCTTGTGTATCATCTGCTGTAAACAAGCATCAGCCGCCATTAATCATTGCCACTTTGCTGTGAGTCACTGGCAGCCCTTCTCAAGCTGCTCCGCTTTGGAAGCCTTGCCCTACACAGGTCTGCCGTGCATCTCTTTGTCCTTCATCCCTCCTCCTCGCTTCCCTTCCCTCCCACCCTATCCCTGCTGCTCCTGCGGGCCCTTTGCTGGCTAATAATGCTGCTGTCAGTTCAGATTAGAGCCCATTACGTTCCTTCATCTCAGCTTAACATTTTTGCGGTTTCCCATCTCTGCCTGAAGTACTCCATGAAGGCCAAGGGCTGCCCAGCTGGAGGGTGCTTTGGGAGGAAAAATGTGTGTCTGTGAGGTCCTCTGGTGGGCTTTCCTGGATTCCAGCTGATGAGAGAAGACAGATTTGGGGGGACAAAAGGGAACAGCCTTCCATGGCTCCTGCCATCAGGAGTGGACACCCCGAGAGCAGGGAACAGGACCTCTTGAATCTCTGCATCGGTGCTGCGGAGTAGCCCAGGGTCTCAGGACTGATCACACCCCTGCGGGAACTATGTTTCGGTCCCTTTTTCTGAAACCAGTCCCAGTGTTGTCGACTTCTGCTTTTGGTGAGACTCCTTGCAAAACTACTGGGCCCATCCCTTGAGCTGGGATCTGTCTCCTGCAGCCACTGGTTGATCTCTCTTTCAGACAACATCAACTGTGGTGACCCTTCTCAGATCTTGCCACAAAACTGCTTCTTTAGGCTCAAGTTCCAAGGATCTCACCCACCATGGGGTCCCTCAGGCACTCTGGGTGAGGCTCACAGGAAGAGAAAAAGGTGGAGTGCAGGGAATGGAAGAGCCAAAGGATGATGATCATTACGTTAATGAGTGTTTCCAGCAGGTCCTTTCGCTGAGGACTTTTGTCCTGATGAATTTCCACCACAGCCCCCTGAGGTGGCTACTCCTACCACTGTTTCACAGGAAAAGAAACTGAAGCATGTGGAAGTACATTGCCTTACCCAATGTCACACAGCTAGAAGGGAGAAAGCAAAGGGCCCTTCGCACAGGCCCCTCAACCTTCCCTGCCCTGGCCCATCAGTTCAGCCAGGAGGGTGTCAGGGTACCCATAGGAACTTCCCCACCAGGAGGTATGTCCCTGTGGATGGCCTGTCAGTCTTCCATCCAGAAATGTCCTCATGGGGGTCCCCATCTCATCCTGCCACCAGGGCTGGTCTTTCTCTGCCCTCTGCTCATCAGTTCAGAGAATCATTCTCTGCAGGGTCTTCAGTGTCCTCGGACTAAATGTTTTTTGTTTGTTTTTGAGCAGGGTCTCACTTCATAGTGCAGGCTGATCTTGAATTCACTTGTGTAACCCAGGCTGGTCGCGAATTCATGGTGATCTTCCTACCTCAGCCCCCTGAGCACTGGGATTACAGGTGTGTGCCACCATGGCTGGCTGGTTTCTGTTTCTAGTGATGTGAATGTCAGCCTGCAGAGCTTCAAACTCTCTCTCACTGCTGGTGGCTGGACCCGTGACACACCTGCTTCAAACCTTAGCTGTCTGTTCCCAGCTCCTCAGCTCCCCACTACGCAGCCACCCTCCAGACCTGTATCTCTCATGCCTCCCAAGGCCCCTGGCCCTGGCTACATGTGACATCACTGTGCTTTTGGTTGTTGTCGTCCTGCCAAGAATGATTTTCCTCTCTTTGTCCATCTAACTCCCGCTCAGCCTTTGATATCCAGCCATAAAAGACGTCTCAACTCTCCCAAGACAGACCCACACCCCTGTTTGATCCTCTGCCATCGGATTGCTTCTCCCTCATGCCTGCACTAACCACCCTGAATGGCAGGCGCCTGTCTGCCCATCTCCCTCTCACTTCCCACACTTGGCTGTGAGTGTGGGACCTTGGGGACCAGTCCTGGCTCTTATCCACCTCAACTCTTGGAAAAAAGTTCTTCACTTTTGTCCTCTCTTCTTCCCTCCCTTCCTCCTTCCCTCTCGTCCCACACCCCTAAATACTTCCCTTCCACAATTCCCTATTTAGTCCTGCTGTAGTAGGCCAGGTGCTGGGTTCACGGATGAAGGAAAGTTTCCATGAAGTTCACAGTCCCGCAGATGATGTACAAACCGAATACTCACACAATTAATAAAAAGACTGGAGAACTCGGGGTGCTGGACTATAGTTCTGCAGTCCGGGACTCCCTGGTTTTTCCTAGAAGGACTCGATTATGAGAAACAGGTTACTATCTTAAAACCTTTCCTGCCTTCTCCAACTATCTATGCAACCAAGACAGTTTCAGCTCAGGGTCTTTATGGTCCTTGTGGTTGAAGAGTATATGCCCCTGGGACAGCATATGTGAACAGGACAGGTTAGGTCAATGGTTCCTTGACTTAGGCAGGCCCTTATAAACATGGCATTTGTGGGATCTCCTCACCATAAGGAGGGGTGACAACAACCATCAAATTCTGAGCTGAGACTGGAAGTCTAAAGAAACCAAACTGAAAAGGCTCTGGTTTCTATAGGCTTCTAGAGAGATTGGTATGACAGTTAGCAAGACAAAGAAGCAAGGAACCCAATTCATCCTGCTGGCAAAAAAGGCAGACCCTTAGGAGGGATAAATTGGCTAGGCAGGAACGGTTAACTCCTAGTGGGGCTGTGCGCTTCATGCTTTGCCTGTCTCTGTGGAGGTGGAGATGGTTTAATGCACATCTTTATTAAGACAAAAACAAGACTCCTAATACACCTGGACTAGCACAGCTTCTAGGCTTGACACCACTTCCTTAATGTTAGTCCGTTTGTGGCATTCAGCAACTGTTATGGATTAAAAACTGGTGGTCAACTTAATGCCAGTGGAATTAAATCACCATGGTGCTGAGCATAAATGTCCCATCTGAGGAAAGTTGCCAGCATAAATAGAGACGTGGAGGAGAAGCTATGCGTTGAGACGTTAAGGCGTTGTGGGTTCTCCTATGAGTTGCTGTTTGAGCCGCTGGTTCTCCTGGAGGAGCTCTAGTCCTCACATCAAGCATTGCTTCCTGGCTCCGGAGGGGAAGACGTGTGATTGGTCTCCAGGATGAACTTGTCATGCTGGCTTCCTGGCATGTACTCAACTGTGCTTGTCATCGGAGGAGCTCGGGACCTCCGTGTGGCTGAGGATGTCTGTGGTGCTTTTCAGGACAGCCCTGGTCTTTGTTATGAGTGTGACTTCTCAGCTGCAGCATAGAACCCTCAACCTACCAGCACAGCTCCTTCACCCTGCTAGGATAGACTTTCTAGCTTCTACTGCTGATCTTTGGGCCTTCCCAGCACGGATCCATAAAAGAGACTGGCGTGAGTCCTTCTTGTGGGCTCTAGACCTCCAGTTGGACTCGTGGGAGGCATTGTCATGAGCTCTGGGTCTTCATCTGGACTCATGTGGGATATTGCTGTGGGATTCAGGCCCTTGGCTAAATATTCTATGTCTTTAGTGTTGTGGATAGATTTCCTGTGTTTTCTTGTGTTAACTCTGCGTGACCATCATAAAACAATATTAGGAACTCCATGTCCTGATTCTAATTGTTCTCCTCACAACCCCTGACTATAACAGCAACCCAGCCTCAACCCATACCTTGGTTTGAACCAATAAGACCATGATATACACCTCCATCCATTCTCCACGGTCAGTAAATTAGCTCCCCAGATTTGGGAAATACCCATTCTGCCCTCTTAAGTGTCAATCAGCACTCACTCACTGAACGACCAATATGTCCAAAACTCTACTGACTTGCAATGGAATAATGAAGTTATTCTGCCTCCATTTCTCTACATCCATTACTCCAGTTCTTTAACCTTACCACCTTACGTATAAATTTAAGCACCAAAGATGCAGCCCTATCCTCTAAAGATTTATAGCCTTGCAGGACTGAACAGATAGTAGTGTGACTGACTAAAGTCCTTCCCTTCCCTGAATCTTGGGCCTCTGCCTGGCAATGACAAGGAGGGTCAGACTACTGACCTTGAGACCTTGTTAGACCTCATATAATTCCTCTATAGGTCTTACACACAAGGTCACTAGGTGATCTGCAGGAGTCATTAAGTCCCCCAGGACAGGTGCCAGGAAACCTACCAATTGAGTAATTAGGCTTGCCCCGCCCTGCATCTCTTGAAGGAAGAAATTAGGACTTCATCTGCCCTCACCACTGAGGTGGGCAGAATGGCTGGGCGCTGCAGGGGTTTCCTGGTGGAATGTAGCTGTGGTGGGCTCTGGGACAGAGGGCTTGGCTGACAGATCTAAGGCTGCCGCAAGCCACCAAGTCTCTGTGGGGCTGGCTGCTGGCCTCCCTCCTGTGGAATGACAAACCCCACTCCCCCAACTTGGCGTTTAATCTTTAATGCAGCCCCAGGTGCCCTGGGGCAGGACCCATCAACCCACCCACTCTGATAAAAGCGATAATTAGCTCTTTTTCAACTTTTCCCTTTTCCCCTCTCAATTCTGATGTGTGAGCATTGGGAGGATTCCAGCTAATGGGCCTGCCTTCAGCCAATTCTTGGCCCATGCAGACCGGAATGTGCAGGGTCATTAGCTGGGCCTCCCGGGCAGGGACCTGTGCTCAGGACGTGCTGGCCGGCTGGTCTGGGGTGTCCCAGCTACCATAAATGTGTGGCCTCAGCAGAGCAGACCTGCCTGGACCTGCTAGATCCCACCTTCCTCCACGGTAACCCCTGCCTGCACCTCAGCAGAGCCCACTGGAAGATGGCCTTAGGTTTCCATGGGGGGCAGGCCAAGAAGACATGGGGCCATCTGTCCCCAGGCATTGCCCTGGTCCCAGGCCAAGAAGCCCAGCCTGGGTTCAGCCACTGGTCATTTCAGAGGCTTCTGGCTGGGATCTCTCTCCCCTGCCCAATCAATGACTTATAATAACTAACTGGTATATGAAACCTCCTCCTTTACAAAGTGCTTTCAAATAACTCAGCCAGGAAGGAGTTGCAACCTGGGGCTTAACCATGCAGGTTTGCAAACTGAACTGCCCCAGTCAAAACATGGCCTCTTCATCTGTGTTACAAGTAATTGAACCTCTCAATGCTACACACAGCTCCCTCATCCATGAAGTGAGGGTGGTCCAGTTGTGTCTATCTTATGTGCTGTTGTGAGGATTAAGTGTGCTGATGCCCCTGAAGTGCTCAGCACAGTGCCTGATCTGGACACTGCCATCATCAAGGTCCTTGATTCTCTCGACAAGCCTCTGTTTTGCAGGGGTTCAGACAGGTGATGACTTCCCTAGATTTTATTTTCTGAACAGTGGATTTTTCCAGTTCTCAGTACAATTTTATATATAGGCCCTGTAATTCCCATTTTGCAGAGGGGTTACTGGCAAAAGGTAGCTACAGAAAGATGTTTTCTGCTCCTCCTAGATTCCTGCTTTATTTGAAGGCATCTGGCCCTAGAGAAAGCCCTGACACAGCTACGGCCACCTGAGGACTGGGGGGCAGGGCAGGGAGAAGCAGAGCTTGACCCGAGCTTGAGGGGTTGAGCCTCATGCTAGCAGGTTCTCAGAGAGAACTTGTGAAGATAGAAGTGGCTCTATCTGGGGATAAAGAAAGGCTAAGTTGGTGTCTCCATCATGAGTTAGTCAGTCTCCATTATGGTCTCCTCTGCTCTGTTTCCCCCATCCTCAGATTGCATATAACATTGACCTGGACACCTCCTTCCCACCAGAGACTAACAAGGAGAAGTGTCCTGGACCACCACTTTCTGGTCTTTGCAGTTTCAAGTCAAATGCTCCAGATTGTGATGCCAGTAGAGGTTCGTGGGGGCACTGTATAGTACCCACATGGTGCTTGATGTGGCAGAAGCTGCCAGACAAAGACAAAACTTCAGAAGACAGAGAGCTACTGGGATATGGGCAAGTCTCTGCTATAACTCAGGAAGATGGAGCAGACTCTGGCTGAGCTTCACGTTTCTCCTCTGCCCAACTCTGGCTAACATCTACAGCTTTGTGGTTACTTAGTGACAGAAAACTGAACACATGCCACAGGGTTAGTAGTACCCAGATGATCCAGAGACTGAAAATATCTTAATGGCTGGCTGGGACTAGGAATAGGAGAGAATAGAAGTGATTATGTATGAGTTATAGGAGAAGGTAATGAATTAGTGATGATCATCACACAACTCTGTGAATATAACCCACTGAGTTATATAATTTGAAACAGTGAACTTTACTGTGTGTCAATTATATCTCAACAAAAAAAAACAGTTATATGGGACATACTAGAACCTGTATTGGGTGGGTAGACTGTTATCTCATATAATTCTTTTTTTTAAAGAGAATAAAACCAAACAAAATAAAACAGAATAAAGCCAATCAAAACAAAACAGTGACAGTGATACAGGATTTTGAAAAAGGACAATATGAAATCAATAATGGCTACCAAGATGCCTCTTTCATCTTCAACATTGCTACCCACACCATCAGACATAATAAAATCAAACAAAACAGAACTGAATAAAACCAATCAAAAAAGAACACTGAATAAAACAGAACAAAACAAAACAGTGAGAACAATATTGGATTTCAAATACAAGACAGAAGGAAATTCCCCATATTTGTTATATTGCATATTATTAGCCTCACCATAGATGTCCAGACTAGTAGCTCTAGGCCTGCAAAGTCAATAAAACAATACAAACATTAAATTGTTTTTGTAGCTCAATTGCTAACAACTGGGAGAGGGGGTGTTCTTGTCTCCCAGCCCATATGCTGGTCAGCTCATGGGAAAGGTAAACTATTTACTTGTTTCTCCTCCTAGGACCCACATGGCTTCTGCTGGCTCACAGGAAGGACAAACAGGCTTCTTGTTTCTCCTCCTAAGACCTGTACGGCTTCTGCCAGCCTCTCATATAATTCTTACAGTGATCCCACATTGGAGGTAGTTAGGGGTCTAGTGAAGTGGTTAAAGGCATGGGATTTCCAGTATGAGGTCACAACCTCAGCTTATTCCCCCGCTAGTTGAGGGACCCTGAACAAGTCACTCAACCTCCATGGGAAGCAGAGTTTTCCTCTGTGTGATCTGTGTGTTATCCCCACAGTACGGTGCCTGGTCCCTTGGATGTGTGTAGGGATTGTTATTATTAGATATAAGAGTAACCAGATAGCATTACAGTATCACAATCTCCACCCAACAATTGCTCCTTTTCAAGCCCTCTGGAAGTAGAATCACTGGAAGTGAGTGTGAAGATGAGGAAGAAGGAAAGGGGAGCTCCTGTAAAACACTCTATAGCAGCTTCTTCAGGCCAACTCATTCCAGTATGTTTGGCTTTGCAGGACATGGCAGGGTGGTGAGGCCACCGTTCCAACTAACCTCCATCAGAAACGTTGGAAGCAGGTGTATGCATTTTTTTCTTCATATCTCATCCCAGAAACATGACTTGGTCTGGTGATACAGATAACTTATTCAGAATTGAACACAGCAAGTCAAGCTCTCTGCTTTGGGCTCTAAGACCAAGTGGGGATCAAGACAGCACAAAGTCTTACCTAAAATGGCACTTACATTCTTTGGGGGAAGAGATAACAAAGAGATAAATCAGTTATGCAGCAATGAAAGTATAACTGCAAGGACTACCGAATAGGGTCCTGACCTAGATCCCCAATCTTCCAAATGAATATACGGCGGAGGTTAAATAAAAAGAGACAAAAAGTATGATTTTAGGGGCTCCATCCAGGAGGATCAAAACCCTTTAGTTGAGCTCGAGACTCTGAGGGCTAAGACCAAGTCTTCTCTGAATTAGCTCACTTTATTAGGACCAAGGACAAAAGGTGAGAAAAGCACCGGAAATGAGCAGGACCTTGTGAGGGAGTGCTTCAAGGACTTCCTCAAGTGGTAAATTATGCCAATTTAGGAGAATCATCTTATCTCCAAGATAACATTCATGGTGTGGTTGAGACTATAGGGCTGAACTTCCTTTAACTGCTGACTCCATTTACTTAATTAGTGGAGAAGCCAAGGTGTCTTCAGCTGTGGCCTTATCGTGCCCTTTTAGGTATTTTTGGCCTCATTTGTTACTACAAACCTCAGCCAAGATCAGTGATTCATAGAGGTTCACTTACTATGAATCAGCTCCGGTGGCCAGGCAAGGGGCCGAGGCCCAGGACAGACTCACAGATAAACATAGAAAGCCAACTAGTAAAATTTAAATACTGCTCAGAACTGCTTCGCTTCACAGTGGTCTCCAACACTAGCCCATATGGATATCCATGGAACATATGTCTGAAAAACTAGCTTTTGAGCTAAGAGAGAAGAAAGGCCATTGAGGTAGAGGGACGCAAGCATGGACAAGCCTGCACAGCTAAAGCACAGCCAGGCCAGGGTAGCTGCAGCTGAGGCTGCCAGGAAAAAAGACAAGTCAACGCTGGGGACAGGTAAGGCCTGTTACAGGCCCACAGCTCTGAGAAGAGGCCTTAATTTTGGATCTAGAGCAGAAGGCATCATGGAAAGGTTCTCTAGGCCTGCTATGCTGGATCCCTAAGGATCATATCGCATTATGGCGTCTCTTCACACTGAAGGCAACTAAATGAGGTTTTAGCCATTTACCACAAATTCTTTGGCTCCCTCCCCAGTGTCCAGCCATCAGGTACTGTCTCGGGACATTTTCACTGGACTCCTCCTAGTTCCTGCTATGGATCTCATCAGCAGCTCTTAGAAACACCTTCCTTCTGGGTAGGCCATGGGGGGAGCATATCAGTTTGGGTGTCTTTTCCCTTCATACCACAGTCAAGTCAAATCTTTGGCTATAAAATGGGAAAAAAATTATGAGAAATGGAGGCTTATAGATGTCTACTCACATGAACTTCATAGGAAATGGATGGGATTGGTGAGTTGAGGCAGAGTGAGGACAGTATGCTGGAATTTATTTTTCCCTGAAGATTTAGGGTTCAGTGTAATGCAATGCTATGTGTAAGATTGGGATAGAGAGAGAAAGAAAATGCTACAGCTGGAAGTTTTCACTTGGCCAAGTTTTGTCAACAAACTAGGAGTAGTTTGTGGCCAAGCAGTCAGTTTAGGAGAAAGACAAACAGGCAGAGAAGGAAGCTGAGAAAATCAGGGGTGGGTTTACCAAGCTGCACCTGGGGTGAGGGAACCAGCACAGCACACCCCATTTTTTGTTTTGTTGCCCTCAGATACTGTGAGTAGCCACCTTGATAGTCAGATCCCCTGTCTTGATAAAGAAAACCCTGGCTTTGATCAGATATCTAACCTCCCTTAGGGAAAGCGTCTCTGCCTCCATCTCAGAGCCAAATTCTGACCTCCCTAAGCCAGGTGTGTTAAACCCATTGCTCTTCTCAGAGATTAATTTGGGCGTAGGCAGGTAATGGAGCTAACTGTGACAGCTGAAGGGAGAATCTACTAGAGATCACGGGAAGGAGCTGAACTCATGACCTTGCGTTTGCTAGACAGGCACTTACACCACTGAGCTAAATCCCTGGCCCTAGAGCTCTTCTCTTAAGAAGGATCACAAGGAGAAATTATTCCTTACATGCCTGAGTTATTTACAGGTCGGCCTGCAGTTTGTCGAAGTGCAGCAGTCACACTGATACTCTGAGGTGACCTGGCAGGTATTTGGAGGATGGTCAGGCAGAAAGACTAAAAAAGCCCTGAGATCTCAATGACGCTATTGAGCCCCAGTTGATCTATAAACATGTCTTCCTACTTTGACCTTCTTGTTTTGTGAAATAATTTCATTTCCTTCTTATTTAAGCTACCTCAAGTAGGACTGAGTGATGCTATCTCCCTCACTGGAAAACAACTGGAAATAAAGACCACAGCCTTCTGCTCCATGGGATTCCAGTGTCCAACACCAAATCTGGCCCATTATGGATACTCAACAGAAGGATGGATGAATAGACTGATAGATGAATGGATGGAGCTCGCTAGCTTTTATAGCAACCTTGTCCCAGCATCTGTTCTTCTGTTTCTCATGGTAGCCTTGATCAAGGTCAGAATGGACTGACCATCTATAAAGTTCTTAATTCAGGAGATCTTCCTGAAGCCGCCACATGGACACAGGCCTAGCTGTACTTGGAGCCAAGTGGAAAAGTTGCACCTTACCAGAAAGGTCTCAGCAAAAACAGCAAAATCCCTTTTCCCAGGCATAACTCTGCTTCTCCCTTGAGGAGGGTCACTCCCATCTCCTTAGGGCTCCTTCCCTGGATGGACCACTGCCTCCCAATATACAGAGCAAGAGCTGCCTGACCCCACCCTAAAGGAATCAGCTCTGGGATATTGGAGCAGGTGTCCGAGTATTCCAAAGCCTGCTTCGACTTCGGATAAAGGGACAAATTGCACTGGTCTAGTGAGATGAGCTTAGCCAGCCTGTGTCACACATTCTATTTCACACTCTGTGAAAGCGTACTTGAGATAACTCTCTCCAGCAAGAGTGGCCAACAGTTAGAAGGACGTTGTAAAGCCATAGGCTGATTCTTTTGGTAGATGTCACACATAAATAAAGAGCAAGCTCTGGTGCCGCATCTGTGGCCATGAAAGAAAAGGAAAACTATCTAGGGTGATGGACCCCATCATTCTCTACAGTCTAGATGGTGGGGTTTTGCAGTCTGGGACAGCCCAGGAGAAGGTAAAATATCCAAGTCATCAACTGGTTGCTTTATCCTGCAGTCCCTGTACTCTCTGAGTGTGTGTGTGTGTGTGTGTGTGTGTGTGTGTGTGGGTGTGTGTAGAGGGGATCAAGTGCCTGTGAGTGCCCAGCCACCAGAGGACCTGCCCCAGTGTGAAGGAAAGAGGACCCACCCAGCAGTGATGAGAGGCCAGGCTGTCTTTCCACAGCATCTGGGAGGAAGAGGCAGGGCCGGATGTGGGCTGCTGACCTTCTCCCTTCCTCTCCCAGAGGAAGCTCCTCCTGCGCCACCTTTGTGCTGCCACTGGGCGGTTACGGATCACTCCTTGCCTGTCGTTCCTTTCCTGAGCGTGAGCAGCAGCTCCCAGCCCAGCCTAGTCTCCACTCCCAAGGGACCCCACCCAGGAAGGTGCTGCAAGCCCTGGCCAAGGCCCAGAGTACGGGTGGAGTGGAAGGGAAGACCCAGGAGCCTAGTCAAGTCCTCCCATATCCTATCCCCATCTGCAGGGTGACTCTCTTGCTTTTTCTGTAAGAAAATAGACACAAGGATTATCCCCTTCTGTTAGGCAAAAGGTCCAAACAGGCCATCTCTGGCTGGGAAATCAGCAGATAAGTTTTATTTACCAAAACACTCCTATGACACTATCATGTGCCCTTTATAAATATAAATAAAACATAAACCTCCCACCAAACCTTTGAGAAAGGTGCTATGATTACACTCAGTTCACAAATAAGGATGTTAAAGCACAGAGAGGTTGAACAACTTACCCAGGGTTGCCCATCTAGTAAGTGGCAGAACTCAGATTTGAATTCAGGCTACAGCATTAATGCTCTTAGGTAACATGCACCTCTGCCTTCCCAAAGTACAAAAATAAAAGCCAAGCATTGTCACAGAGCCTGTCTGGGACCCACTATTTGCAAGATATCATGGTTACACAGTGGTTAGGTAATCAAGCCTATCCTACGCAAATTCTTAGGGAAATAGGAAAGCAGAAGACACAGAGATAATTCCCATCTAATGGAGGCATTGTGTTATTGCCAGGTCCTTCCAAACACACAATTTCACTTAGTCCTTGCAAAACATTTGTCAGAAAACTAAAGGTCAGTATAGTAAAGTTACTTCCCCAAGGATGAAAAACCAACTACAGGTTCAACCCAGTTCTTTAATGGCAAGGCCAGTTGGCTTTGTACTATATCAGGAATATACTAGAAGCACTAACCAACTAATAATAATTCAAGTAGCCTGCCAAGGACAACAGTCAGCTGGAGGCTGCATTAGGATTCGAACACAGACTTTTCTGATACCTCTCTGAACAAATGCCAAGGCTTGGTATCCATTGTTTCCAGGATGCCAGGCTCCCTGTGGGAATCTCCTCAGAGAGAAAAAGATGGGGGAAGTCCATGCCCTGCTCCCACCTGATAGACCATGGCAGTGAATACAGCCATCCCACCATACAGATGCCTTAAACTATGGATGGAACTGAAACCTATATATACTGCACCATGCTTTCCCCATACATACAAACTTATAACAAAATTTGATTTATAGGGCTGAGGGTTTAGCTTAGCATTGGAAGCACCTGCTCTGGCAAGTGTGAGGTTGTGAGTTTGATCCCAAGTACCAAAAAAAAATATTTTTTTTATTTATAAACTAGGCACAGTAAGAGATGAAAAACAATAACTATAGTTATAACAACATAATGAAGTAAAAAATGACTTAAAACGTAAATTATTTATATCTGAAATTTTCCACTTACTACTTTTTAACTATAGTTGACCTCAGGTAACTGGAATTTTGGAAAGTGATGTGGCATAGAAGTCAAGACTAGTGTATGAGTCAGAACTTGTGCATCTCTTGAGGGTCAGGAGGGCAAGCCAGGTGCAGGCGCTGGGCTCTGCTAGTGTCTGAGGGCGCTTCCTACTTTCTAGCCCCAGCTCTTGGCATAAGCAAGGCTTGGAGACCCTCAGTGCCACTTAGCTCCCCTGATTTAAATGAAAACAAGGTAATAAATGTGCATGCCTCTCAAAATATGTGCTATTTGCTTTAAAACAGGGACAAAAATCCTCCTGGGTGGGGGTGGGGTGGGGGTGGAGTGGGGGAATCCCAGCACAGCGGGCAAACAGAGGGGAGGCAACCCAGGACGGGTTGCCATCTCGCTAATCCCTCACCCCTGGAATGTGCTTGATTCTTGAGGTACGATTTTGGGGGTGGTGAGCTACAGAAGACCCTTTTAGAAGCCAACTATCCTGGCAGGGTAAGGCCCTGCTGTTTGTCAGTTCTTGATGGATGAGCTTCCACAGGAGGGTGTCCCTCCTTCAAACGCACCTCACTCTGTGAGGTCTGGCTCATGCTAGGAAGCCTGTCAGTGTTGGGGCATGTTGGCCCCATGGCCTGCAGCAGGAAGGAGGACTTTGAGGCATACCTGCTGTCTGGCCTTCTCTTTAGAGGGCTCTTCTCTTCCCATGCCTCAGGGTCCCAGGCGCTTCCCCTTCAAAGCTGCAAAATTATCGCCAGCGTGCCTCCTGGATGCCTGAGAATAGGGTAAGGAAGAAGCCCTGACTCCTGGCTGGGAAGTACTGGGTATGGGGCTGGCTTATTTGGGGCTGGGTGTGGGAGAAGGAAAGGGACAGGCCAGTGGAAGATGAAGAGGAGGACGAGGAAGATGAAGAGGATGAAGATGATTATGATAAATAAGTTGTCTATAAGGCATTTAAGCCTCTTGTATACAACTCACTCCTTTTAAAGAAAAATACTGAAACATAAGGCTGTGTAAGATTTGTTATCTTTTTTTGGATAGCTAACACACTATGAATGTGTTTTTGGATAGCCCTGTCCTAGTGGTATTTTTAATAGCCGCTAACCTTACCTCATACAGTATGGGGGTTGTAAACTGATACGGAAGGTTAAACCAGGTTCTTTTTTTGTTTGTTTGTTTTGTTTTTGTTGTGTTTTGTTTTGTTTTGGTACTGCAAATTGAACTCAGGACCTTGTGCTTGCCAGGCAGGCCCCGTGCCACTGAACTATATCCCCAGACCCTACAAAGTCAGTGCACAGCACAAATTAGTTATATATGAGGACAGTAGTATTTTTGTCTTTAGTTGTCTCTGATGCAGCTTACACAAAATGATTGCTATTAACTGAATATCATGCTAGTTGCAAAAAAAAGAGAAAATTGGCAGTTATCTTGTTGACACCCTAAATGCTTCTAAGTAAATAAAATTTTTTATTTATATTTATTTATTTATTTGGTGGTGGTACTGGGGATCGAACTCATGACCTCTCACTTGCTAGGCAGGCGCTTATGTCACTGAGCTAAATCCTCAGCCAATTTTTTTTATTATTAAAGAAAAAGGAAGGCTAAAGATTTAGCTCAGCAGCGCAGTGCCTGCCTGACAAGTGTGAAGTCCTGAGTTTAATTCCTGATATCACCCTCCACAAAAGAGAAAAAGAAATGGCTAGGCAACGCCTCGGGTTGAACGTCTAGCACACCCTCCACAACAACAACAACCAGGTGAAATTAATTTCAGTAATTTTTCCACCTAATACATCCAAAATATTGTTTCAACATGAATAAACATTAAAAGTCAAGTTATTTCACATTTTTTGTATTGTCTTTGAGAGCCAGGGTATTGGTGTGCATGCAGCTCATTCCAATTTTCCTTAGCGAGGCTTCAAGTGCTCAGTGCCCCATACGTCTCACCATCTTTGCACAGTACAGGTCTAGATAGTATGGCTTAGGCCATCACCATGGGATCTTCATTTCAAGGAAAGCACCAGGCACAGTGGCCTTGGGTGCTTAAGGAAAGGTGGAGAGATTCCTTTTGGGTGACTTTTTGGTATGGGTAGGCTTCTCCTGTGTCTAGCAAGGTGAAGGCAATCCAGAGAGGGAAAAGTTCCTGAGCTCTGATTCCAGCCCCATGGTTCTGCAATCCCTGTCTGCAGGTCCTCCCTGCTGGCCAAAATGAGGAAAAGTAAGGTTTATGTAGCTTACAGTTTTTGGAGGTTTCAGTCCATACTCAGCTGGCTCCAAGGCAGGGTGGCATGGCTAAGGGGCAGCAATTCATGGCACTCACAAGCAACAAGACTGAAAGGGGCAAAAAGGGGAAAATACACCTCCTTCCCTCCCCTATATTGTATGCTGGCTACTCGTCCCTGTAGCACTCACACCAATCTCAGGGTTTTACAATAGAGAAATCACAAATACTAGGTTCAGCTGCATCCATGACTGCATTAAGCTTGGGGAGCCATCCAAACATAAACCGTAACACAAGAAGACACATTTTTAAAAACAGGTCTCCAGATACAAAGGCATGCTTATTTTTATCATTTCACAACTTATAACACAGGTTTAACAATCTTTAAGAACCAATATTAAGTCTATCAATATTATATTACATTAGAATTGTAACATTTTATATTACATTAGAATTGTAACATTTTGTCCTTGCCCCTGCAAAGACTCATGTGCATCTCTTTATGCAAAAGGCATTTAGTCCATCTACAAGAGCTGCTAAAGTCCTAACAGTTTCAGCACTGTTGAAGATACCAAGTCCCATGTCTCCTCAAGATGTAAGACAAACTCTTATCTGCAAGCTCCTGTACAAATGAAAACAAAGCTAAACACTTCCAACATGCAATGGCAAAGTTAAACATTTTCATTTCAAAAGGTACAAACAGGGATACAAAGCATTGGGACCAAAGCAAATCCAAACTCCATCAGGGCAAAAGTTAAATCCTGTAGTTGCACATCCAGCATCTGAAGCAATCTGTGAGCTCCAAAGGGCTTATGAGGTTCCACCCCTATGGTAGTTTTGGTGGTTGTAGCTCCCACAGCTTTTCTCTTTGGCCTGCTTTGTTCTCTCCTTGTAGCTTTTCTTAGATGATCCACATTCCTGGCTTTTCTACACTTCTGGGTCTCCTTTGACTTCACACTCACAGCTCCACACACTGCTCTCTCAGGTGCACACTGACTGGCTTCCCAGGCCTTCTGAAATCAGGGTGGAAACCTTTTTAACCTCAGAACTCTTGTATTCTATCCGCACCTAAAATCAGCACCACATGGATGACGCCAAGGTCTGCTGCCAGATGGAGCAGTAGCCAGGTTTTCCTTTCTCTTGGCTGTAGGGGTTGAGTGCCTGGGTCACTGGGTACTTTGAATATAATTCTGAGGAATGAATTTCTTATGCTGCCACCATTCTAGAACATGGTACTCTAAAGTTTTCACCTCAAAACGAAGTCTTTTACTTTTGCAGGTTTGAGGCTGCAAAGGGTAGAGACTTGCTGCTTTTTGTGATGCCTTCAGGCCATGCTTTTTATTCCTTAACTCTGTCTTTGCAGTCTATAGTTGTTTTTTTGTTGTTGTTGTGTTTGTTTGTTTGTTTTATTTTTTTGGGTACTGGGGATCGAACTCACAACTGCACCCTTGCAAGGCAGGTGCTTATGCTGCTGTGCTAAATCCCCAGCCTCAAAGCCTACAGTTTTATTGGAGCTTTCTTTCTGGCCAAACTCACAATGCTTTAAATCATCCTGTTGTGATCTTTGTCCTTAATTTGCAACATAGATCTGGCTAAAAGCCCACAACAGTAACCATGCCACAGCCTGAACATTTGACTGCTTTGACATTTCTTCTGCCAGATTAATTAGTCTGCTGCCGTTTATTTTAGACCCAGGCAAAATCTCTGGACATGAGCAAAATGCAGTCAAACTTTCTATCAAGCCATAAAATACATTAGCACCCAATGCAGTCCTTACTAGCAGAAACTTCTTGAGCCTGATCTTTACTGGTTCTCTGGTCTTCTGAGATTTGATCAGAATCTCCCATACAGAACAGCCTAAAATGTTCCAGGGCTATTCTTTCAGGTGACATCTCTGAACCTTTCCAAACTCTTCCCACAAGCCATTCCCAAAGGCTCTTGAACCACATCATCAGGTATAGTCACAGCAACAGTTCCACTCCCGGTACCAAATTTTGTCTTGGTTACTTTATTCTCATTGCTGGAACAAAAAACAGATACCAAAAATGAAGGAAGGAAGGGTTTATTTAGCTCACTATTTGTGGAGGTTTCATGCCATAATCAGTTGGCTCCAAGGAAGGGTGGCATGGCACAGGGGCAACACTTCAAGACAGCAGCCTGCAAAGGCAGCCAGAACAAAACAAGGGAGAACAAGCCTCTTCTCCTCCCTTACATTGTAAGCAGGCTACCCCATCACACACACACATACACACACACACACACACACACACACACACCAGGGCAGGTATAGCATTCACAATACCTCTGTACCCTCCTCTGCACAGGCTGAGGCTATTTACAAAGTAAGGATCCTGGCTCTCTGCTGAGACTCTTAGTTACATTTCTAAACTCAAGTTGATACAATGTATCAACCATAACAAGCCTGTGGGGAAGTGCTGCAACAATCACTATGACAATAAACCTCCAAATCATATGTAAAGCCCTTCTATTCCCCTTATCATTTAATCCTCTTTCAATTTGGTGAAATACATACAGTGGAAATTACTATCTCTATCTTACAGATAAGAAACTGAGGTTCTGAGGAATTATGTAATTTGTCCAAAGGGACCAAACTGGAGAACCAAACTTGGGTTCTATGTATCACAATCTTAAACACCTTCTACTTCTGTGTCTTAATGGTCCAGGAGAATGGGACTGAAAAGAAAGAGACAGAGAAGGCTGTGTCTTCTGACCATGGAAGACTCTCTGGAGAGGGGAAGTATAGTCAGAGGAAAGCAGAGCTCAGCTGACAAAAGCAGAGGTCTTCCTACTCAACTGCTGATCTGCCCAGGCTGCATATGAGCAAGGTCTAAGTTCAGATCTCACTCGGTCATTCACCTGTGGTATAACTTTGCATACTGAACTTACCACTTGGAGTCTCAGTTCTGTTCTATAAATTAAGATACCTGCACACAATAAACCACCCTAGGTGAGGGATGAACGAGAATCTTATCCCCCTCCCTTTTTTTTTTTGTACCAGGAATCAAACTCACAGCCTTGCGCTTGCTAGGCGGGCGCTGTGCAGCTGAGCTATATCCTCAGCCACAAGAACATTATTCTTAAGAGCCCAGCGAGAAAATTCTCATTCAGTCTTCAAGTTTAAATGAAGCTCATCCATTGACCAAGAGACTACCACTCTTTCCTGCAAATGACCCCATATTCATGTCACCTCTGTCTCTCTCCAACCCTTCTCTAATATGTTCTTTCTGTTCCAGATGGCTCCAATTGATAGGGGGCTCTGAAGGCATTTTTCCAGTCTAAGGAAGGCTTTCTAGAAACTTTGCTGAGCCCTGTGAGTGCCAATGATTATTAGAATCATTTAGCAAGGGAAGGGGCCAGACCTTTGCCCTAGGCCTGCTCACAGATGACAGGGTTAATTAGGGATCCTCTTTCCCTTAGTCTTGGCTGCTGGTAGGGACCCAGCTCCCCAGTGACCAGGGTACACATTAGTAAGTGATAAGTGGGGCTTTTCAGCCCCTTTTATCCTGTTTACAATACACTGGCTTTCCTTAGACAAAACTCTTCTCTCCTTGCCCTGTCCCGGCTGTTACGGCTACGTGAGACAGTTTGCTGATACTTTCCACCGAGGGCAGCTTCCTGGGAGACCCCTTCCCAACTCTGTAGCACCTGGGGCAATTTCCCTCCACCTGTGGATCCTGGAGGGGCCACAAAAATGCTTGCGCTTCTCAGCTCATCACAGCCTTTGAATTAACCCAAGCTTCAACCTAAGGGGTTAGAATGCACACCCCAAGGTGCTGAGATGTTTCTCAGGCTTTGGTGGGAGGTCACTAGAGCATTTGTTGTTGTCTATAGTGGAAGTAACCCAGACGTATCCTCTTTATCTGTGACAAGACCTTCTCTGGGTCAAAGAGGCAGGATGACAGAACAGGTGCCTGAAGGGTGGCATGTGATTGCAGCCTGGTCTCTGTCCCCTTCTACTACTAACCAGCTCCGTGTCCCTGGATAGACAACCACAGGGATGATGCCAGTCCTGAACCTCAATACATGGCTGTGAGCACAGAATAAGTGACTGTGAAAGTGCTATAAGAGGAGACATTTTAGGTAACTCTCTGCACTGATTTCAAGGACAACTCCTTCAGCAAGAATTTCTCCACTGCTGAGGGCAGTTTTTAATCACCTAAAAGTCAGTTTTCAGATAATTCTGAGTTTTTAGAATGCCAAGCAGAGACAGTGAATTGATTATATGAAATGTAATTCAAGGTAACAGATATTTAATGAGCACCTACTTTATCCCACCTACTTTATCCGAGATATTTAATGAGCACCTACTTTATCCCTGAGACATTTCAAGCATGAAATGTACATTTCTGCCCAGGATGGTAGGCAGAGAATTGGGATATCTGTAAGGAGTACCAAGAGGGAGAGACTGGTGCAAGGAGGGACAGAAGAGGGGCTGTATCCCAGGCAGGGTGTTGAAGGTGTTCTCCAAGGCAAGATCTAAGACTTAAAAGATAAATGGGTACTGGTCAGGCCCAAGGCAGAAGGAGGTGTCTGAAGCGCCAGGAAGAGTACATGGGAAGGCTGTAAGATGCCAGGCCCTTGTAAGGAGAGCTGTGATTGTCCAGCAAGGATGGGGAAAACGGACAGGGTATGAGGTATCTACCAAGATGAGGACGTAGCATTGTGTTCTTGAGACACTACGCAGCTATCAAAAGGCATATACTGTGTCTGATACATCAAACCTGTGTTTTAGAAGGGGAACACTGAAGAGGATTCATAGAAAACTGAGGGAATGGCTGAGAGATGATAAAGGTTTATTAATCAGCTCTTATAGCTCAGTAGGGAGAATGAGACATATTCACAGGGGGCACCAGTCATGCAAAGTGGTGATGCACGTTAGGACAAGTGGAGCAGACAACGGGAGTTACAGGGCTCAGGACCACACAGGATCACAGGGTGCACCAGGGATGACCAGGATGTGGACAGAGAGGGCAGACCGATGGTTTGGTAGAAGGGATGGCAGAACCATTCTGTGCAATCTGATTGAGAGGGTCATAAAAACCCAAATGGTTCCAGAGTCAGGAATTAAGTTTCATCAAAGTGGATGGACAAGTTCTCTTTAGAGGGCTGTGTTCCAAGTTTGTCACACCATAAAGAGAACAGGCTAAGCTGGTGTCCAAAATCCTGGCACTCTAGAACTACACGTACATCTCTTGAAGTTCAAACAAAAGGAAGAGAGACAGGAAAGTACCACATTGATTTTCCGGCAACACTATTTATGGGACCAAAAGTAGTGTCCCATCACCTGAGAACTAAAGCCTTATAGATGTTCTCTGTGTCACAGTGGAGGGGCAACGCAGTTTTCCTATTTGTAGCTTGATTAACTCAGCATTATAGCTATACCTTCTTTTACTACAGAAATCCTCTGCCCTAGCCAAGAGGATTACCTAAATTATTTGCTGGCTTTGCCAACACCTTTCTTGCTTTACTTCTGTACTCGCCAGAAACAACTCAGGACTGCCTCTCCATACATCTCCATCTTCTACTTAAAGATGTGGCTGAAATCACATCTCTTTTGGAAAGCCTATCTTTACCATTATAAGGAATATATTCCTTTCCTGCATCCTGAATTATCCTTACTACTCATACATTATCTTGCATTGTTACTATTCATAAGCCCTGAAACCTGTCATCCAACTAGAACATAAATTCTTCAAGGTCAGGTGTCTAATGCTATATAAACAAACTACCTTAAAATTTGCAGGCTTAAGAGTGATCCATTTTACCATATTTCTTGCTTCCATGGGACAAAAGTTCAGGCAGAGGCTGAGTTGGCCCTTCTATTTCATGTGGAGTTTACAGAGGTCATGTGGCATGATTAAGCTAGCAGGCAGACTATCGTAGAAGGTACAAGGTGGCTATGCTCATGTCACATCACTTACTGGGAATGGCTGGAAGACTAGGATCAGCTGGAAATGTTGAACAGAGTTCCCACATAAGGTCTTTCTAATATGATGGCCTCAGGGTACACACACTTTTTCCATGGCGGCTCAGGGTTTAAAGTGGGTGCTGTGCAAGGCTGGGCAGAAGCTGCAGGGTTCTTCAGACTTAGCTTCTTAGGCTTTGAGGACCTCTAGAACCACATGAAATAGAACTACCTGACTGAGCCTCTGCCGAAGTCTCTATTCCATGAAAGCAAGAAATATAGTAAATTGGATGATTTTAAAGCCTCTGAACTTTGAAGTATGCAGTCTGCTATGCAGCAATAGACACCTGACCACAGTTTGTCATCTCAGCTTCCAAGGAAATGGAACTAGACATTACTTCTCAGTGGGAGCAGTAGCAAAGAACATGAAACTGTTATGTTTCTACATAACTTCTCTGAGACCTAGGCAAGCAGGGTGCCTGGTCCAGGTCTCAGGCCAGGTCCTCAGGGGTGCCACACTTTGGAAAGTTGTTCTTGAAATTTTCTAAATCCCTTTTCAGTGGCTTTGGTCATCTCAGTCTATTTCTCTTTAGAATACTCTCTCTGACATGCCACTCCATCCATGGAGTTGGCCATATGCTGTGAATAGCTTCAGGACTCATGCTTTACGGGGTTGTCTAGGGCAGCCTGGCAAGTAGATTCCTTCTGCTGGTTAGTACAAGATTTCTTTTATGGCATTGCACATTAGAATGGTAATGACTTGATACATTTGGGAGATTCCCATTTATATTGGATATGAGTTCAGGATTCTGGGCTATTGGTCTCCCATCAACCCTAGAGGTTGAGCCATCTGTCTGGGTCAATACCATGGGTCTTGCCAGTCTGAGTAATGACCACAGTGCTGCCTCTGCCCCACAGAATAGTGAAAATAGAAGCATTTTTTTATTTATATGGAGTTTAATACCTCTAGCTGGTACAGGCCACCCCAATCCTTCTACTGGCTTTATACCATGTGCACCCCCAGAAGCAGCCCTGTGAATTGTTCCTATTTGAGACTATTACTTCATAATGCAAACTGACTTTTATGATCAATGTCCACTCTTGCCTTTGATCAACACAGTGACCTTCTGAGCTTTTTGGATAGCCTTAACTGTGCCAGGTGAGGGCCAAGATATTTCCTACGTGAATGGGGCTTCTCTTTTTGCTCCAGCCAGTTTCAGGGTGTGGAAGTCAAGAGTGCAGCCAACACTGAAATGATCAGATTCCTGGAGTAAAGTGATTAAGGGCCAAAAAATTCAAGAGAAAGCCTGTCGTGATGGTGTACACCTGTAACCCCAGCACTCTGGGAGGAGGCAAGAGCATCAAAAGTCTAAAGCTGGCCTGAGCAACTTAGTAACTTAGTGAAACTGTTCAAAATAAAAAAATTTTAAAAAATGGGTTGTAGACGTAGTTGAGTGTGAAGGCTACAGTACTCCAGTAAAACACACACACACACACACACACACACACACACACACACACACCCCAAGGGAAGACATTATACATTTGTGCATGCTTACACTATAAAATTCTGAATGGTGAATTTTTATTCATGTTTCCCTCTGGGCAAAACTTGTCATTAGTTTCATCATTAACAAAGCATGTAAGCCACGGACAGTGAAAGATGCAGCATCGTAAGTAATGATATAAACTGCACTAAATAAATAGCACGAGGGACTGAAGGGACAAGAAGGACTACATAAATCAATGTATGCAAGTTCTAAAAAGCCAAGGCCTTCAAAATTATGTCAGGGGTCCCAAAATAAATATATAGACAGGTAGCCACACACACACATTTCCCAGAGCATCCCTCATCAATTAAACACTAATAAAATAGTCCTTTATCCAATTTCCCTCCTCCTGAACCATGGCATCCATTGAATTGTAGCTGGAGCAACCTGCCTGAAATATAAATCTGCTCATGTGACTACATAAGATGAAATTCTTCAATGATCCTCCACCACCTAAAATATGAAATCTCTACTTTTGCTTATGTCTTTCCCTTCTGCTGAGTTGCTCTCCTCACTGGGTGTGTTTTTCAAGAGTCAGTTCAAGTATTGTCTCTTTGTATCCCTCTGGAATCCCCAAACGAGGCTAAATATCCTTCTTTATCATCTCACAGTTCCCAAGTAGCTGTAACCCACACTGACCAGAGTATTATAATCATCTATGTAGAAAATTTCTTTACAATACATTAAGGAACTGCGGTGGCAAATGGTGTCTTACTCAACTTCCTACCTCAGTCCTTGCATTGTGCTTAATACATACTGTGAGCTCAGTGAATGTACCTTGTAGGCTGAGCTATGAAAGGAGACCACTGGAATAAGCCAGCTGGACTCTGATAAGCCTAGAAAACTGTTCTGGTAAAATGAAGGAGATGTTGGAGGCCAAGTCATCCATAGATGTTAACAGTATAGATCAATTATCCAAATGATTTAGCCATAAAAGAAAAAGAAATGAGATAGAAAATAAAAGTGCACCAAGATGGAGGGGTGGAGTTTTAGCCTATTTACAAGAAGGCATAAGCACAGGCAAAAAGCCTGAGACTGTGAGGTAGAGAAGTCTGGATTTCAGTTTGTTAATCTGTCTTTCCCACTGGACGAGGATGCTCTGAGAATCAAAAGAAAACTGCAGGCATAAAAATTCCTTGAGAAATTTGTTTCTATCCAACCTTTGATGGCTTCAAATTACCTACAGGAAAAAAACCTACAAATAAAATATACTAAACATGACATTTAAGGTCCCCCATGATCTGGCTCTAAAATCCTTTTATTATTACTGCCCATAAGCCTTTTAATCCCAGTCATAGAAGATCCAAATTCTTCCTCACTTTTTGCCTTTACTTGACATATTCCTTCAGCCCCAAATACCCTCCTCCTTTTCTGCCAGGCCAATACAAGAAACACAGAGTGATTAGTATGTTATGCAGCACTATTAAAACTTGATTTTTTGGGGGGTGGGGTTGTTTGTTTTGAGGCAGCATCTTGCTATATAGTTCTGGCTTGGTTTTAACTCACTATGTAGCCCAGGCTGGCGTCGAACTCACGGCGATCCTCCTGCCTCAGCCTCCTGAGTGCTGGGGGTCACAGGTATGTGCAATCAAGTCCAGCTAAAACTTTATCAGGGCTATAAAGTAAGTTCAAGGTCAGCCTGAACTGCACGGTGAAACCCTGTCTCAAAAAGGAAAAAGAAAAAACAACAAAATATTTTATCGATGCTTGAAAGTCCAATTCATAGGCTATTTAGTCCATGAACCCTTTTGTACTTGTGTCAATGGTGGCTTATATGTTACTTGGTAATGATTAACCTTCCCAAAAGACTTCGTGATATCTGTGCATAGCACATAGCAGAGGCTCGATGAATATGAGAATTAGAAAAACTTAGGGAAAGAACGTACACGGGTGAGATACAAAAGTGGGAGGGAACCAGGATACAGGGAAATAGAAACATTAACTTGTCAAAAGGAGAGGCATATCTCCTCCCTTGGATCTGCAGATAAAACTGGAAGGACGGAAACGCAGTGGGTCTATGGAGAGTCTGAAGTGTCCGAGTACTTTCAAGTGCCAATTCAAATGCACCTCCTTCAAGTCTTTCCCGAATCTTCTCCCCAAAACAACACATTTTTTGAGTCTCGGCATTTCCTATCTTTTAGAATACTACTTTCTATACACACCTTCTTGGCGGGCAGGGTTTCCTCTCCGTCACATAGGATTTACGATAACCACTCATTCAGTACAGGTTTATTGGACGGGACAAATTTGAAAAGGAGTGATGAGACCTGCGGGGTAGCGTGCGAAAAATCCGGAGACAGGGAATCAGCAGAGCTCGTAATCTCCAGATGCACAACTGAACGTAGTTCTCGGGCAACGCAGCTCTGAGGACCCCACGCCAGTATCCCGCGCCTGTCCTACCCAATACCTGACTCAATCCTGAAGCGAGGCCTCTGCAAAAACCTACATCCCCCTCTAACTCCCTGTGAGCTGCGCAGGTAGCTACACTTAATCTTCCTTTCCCTGTTTTCCTCTCTTGTTCCCTTTATGAATTCACAGCCACCGCAGTCAGGCGCGCTCGCGGGAGCCTACCAGGCCTGGGAGGGAGGGTCCTGAAACCGGAAGCCGGAAGCCGGAAGCCGGAAACCGGGCCGTGAGGACGTGTTCGGAGGAGTTTAGAATTACTGCCCCGGGCTGACGTGATGGAGCCGTTGTACCAGCAAACGCACAAGTGAGGGCAGCGTCGGGGAGCGGGAGGGATCTAGACGAGGCGGGGCTACCCCCTGGGTTTGGGTCTCGTACGTCTGTCAGTTCGGAGGCCCCCCGCCTTCCGCCGGTGGCCACTCGTCAATTCTCCAACGCTGGCCCTCTGCCCCGGTAGGCAGGCTGCGGACCAAGGGTCCTGCCTCGGGCCCGGAGCTGTTAGGCCGATGGCTTTTCGGGTTGCAAGCCCTGGTTACCTGCACTCACAGTAGACCAGGGAAAGGGAGAGTAGCACTTGCAGACTACAGTACTTTGGCCCTTCTCTGGGAGTAGCCCACTGCTCCGGCTTGATGGCGAGTCTAGAGATGCAGGCAAAGTATTTTTATTCAGACTTTGATATATAGGCTACGTTTTTATGGTCCAAAGAAACTGTTGCACAGATAGCATTCAGCATTATTATAATCTGGCTACGGGTTATCTTTAAGGAAATTGAGTTAGTTTTGGTTTAGCTCCTCATGAATTAAATTCCTTGATGTGTCCTTTATTCCTGTTGCTCTGCTTTTTGGGAATTCTCTGAATTATGTGCGGTAGTTGGATATGGTAATAGGGAGCCATCCCTATCCTATTTTTCGAAAAATGTTTACTTTTTAGTATAGCAGAATACACAAATAGTTTGCCATTTTAAGTGTGTGATTCAATGATATGTATATTCACAGCTCACATCACCAGTATATTCACAGTTCACATTACCACTATGCATTTCCAGAATTTTGTCATCACTCCAAACAAAAAATCTGTAGTACGAAGAAGTAACATCCCATTCCTTCTGTTCAGAACCCTGGCAACTTTTATTCTGTTTTCTGACTCTGAATTTACCCTTTCTAGATACCTTATGTAAGTGGAATTATGCAATATTTGTCATTTTATTTTTGGCTTATTTCTGTCAGCATAATGTTTTTAGGGGGTTTGTCTGTTATTGCATGTATCAAAATTTCATTCTTTTTAATTCCTGAGTAATATTCCATTGCATGTTATAGATTACATACTATCCATTCATCTGTTGATGGATGTGGGTTAGTTCCACCTTTTAGCTATTCAAAATAATGCTGTTACGAATGTAGCTTTATCTATTTTAGTCCCTGATTTCAATTTTTTGAGGTCTATACCTTTACCTAATCTGTTTTAAGAGCTTTCAAATGTATGCTGTGTAGTTTTTATCTGATGAAAACACTTTAAGAACACACTCCTCAGGTTTGGAAATAGAATAAAATAGGTATTTAGCCTCCATATCGAATTCACAACAAAAGAAATGCTTTGAGGAGCTAGGAATAAGACAATGCTGATTCTCTTTATGCTTTCATTTCCTAAATTTAAGAATTTCTTTTTTATTTTGGTGAGGAAATGTTTGATTTGAGTGAGTGCAATGAAGAAACTATAATGACACAGTTTGCTTTTATCCTAGGAGCTCTATTCTTATATAAGAATTATAGGAAAGGGCTTTTTAAAATATTCTGGGTTATTTGGAAAAGGAATGAAACAAAGTTATGTTCATGTTACTAAGAAAGTGCTGATCTTTTATAATAAGGCATAGTGGACTTAGTGCCTTGAAGCTAATTTGTTGCTGAATTGACACAGTAACCAAGCATATTAATTTTATTAGAATTTTGAACCCAATTTGTGATTATCTCATGCCGTGTTCATGAAAGTATATTTAGTCAACACTTTAAAGCAATGTATCTTTTTTTTTTCCTTTGGTTTTTTTTTGAGACAAGGTTTCAGTAGGTAATTTAGGCTGGTCTTAAATGTGACTATTGTAGCTCAGGCTGACATCCAAGACATGGTGATTTTCCTGCTTCACCTTCCTGAGTGCTGAGATTATAGGTGTGTAACCAAACCCACTGAAAGTGTAATATATTTTGAAAACTTCTGAACTGTCTGAACAAAGAATAAATGGAAAACAAACATTTTGTGCTTAAGTAATATTTCATTAAGGTGAACTTTATAGAGGAGCAAGTAGGCTTCTGTTTTTGAGATCTCAATGATTGTAAAGGTGCTCATGTAGTCCAGAATCAGTCGCTTATCCTATCCCTTAGAGTTTCTTCAGTAGTTCTGAGACACTAACTATATTGAGAAAGCCTTCCAGGTGATTTTGATGAGCAGCTGATTATAAGAACTGTATCTCTGCCAGGCCTGGTGGCACATGCCTGTAATTCCAGCACTCGGGAGGCTGAAACATGAGTGTTGCTGTGAGTTCCAGACCAACCTGGGCTGCTACACATTGAGTTCAAGGCCAATCTAAACTACCTAGGGAGACCCTGTCTCAAAAACCAAAACTAAAACACTATAATCTCAAAACCAGTTTTTTCGTTTCAATTTTTACTCTTAAATGTGAAGATGCCCAGGTGGGTCTTACTACTTTTGAATAAAGTAAAAACATCAGGAAAATTATGTAAGGCTGTATAGGTTACACAGCATTTTTATGATGCTTTGGGTTCTGTAATTGTTTAAAAATACTGTTAAATTAGTATGCCTATTTTACAGTTGAGATAGAGGCACCAAAGAATAGAATGACTTGCTTATTGTTCCTTAACTTGTTCATAATTTAAATCCTTTAACTTCCAAACTGTTTCTTTCTTATGGTCAGAGACAGCATGCATACATAGTCACTGCTTAGTGGAGATGGATGGGTAAAATCCTTACTATATCTTCTGTGAGCCATTTTTAAAAGTGGCAATAGTTCCCTTTGTTTACTTCCTACTAGTTCTTTACTTGGTTATATTGTCACCCAAGCTCACAGTGGACCTCATGCTAAACAGGGCTAAGATTTTCTTATTTCTTTGCTCCCAGGTCATACTTGTGTATCATCTGTTCCTTGTCAGCTGTAAGTGGGTTACCTGAATTCCAAGTTCAGTTTGAAACTGTTTTCTCATTAGACATTTTGTAGTTTCCACTGGCTGATTCATATTTGTTGTGTTGTTTGCATTTATTCACAACATGAAATACAAAGTTTGGAATTGTGTTATTGACTGTGTTTTCTCTAATTCATTCAAAACAAAGGGGGCCAGAGATTTAGCTCAGTGGCATTAGTGCCTGCCTGGCAAGCATGAGGTCCTGAGTTTAATTCTTGGTACCTGCCCCTCCCTCCAAATCCAAAACAAATAGAAATTGAATGGGGAAATCATTAATGTTTCCCAGCGGTTTTTAAAGGTTTATCCTTTTCAACTTAAAAAATAGCAATACAAAGCTAGGATATTATTGTTTTCAGAGTATTACTATCATCTCTCCTACTGTCCTCATAGAATCTTAGGACTTGAAGGAAACTACAGGATTTACTCCAACCTTGACTTTGGTCGTGAAGACTTTTGTAAGACTCAAGACAGTCCATATTCTTGTGTTTAAACTTGTAAGGGCTCTTCCCCCTACCGTTTTTTTTTTTTTTTTTTTTAATGTGAAGTTGAAATCTGTCATCTTAAAATGTGTACATTGTGGTTCTTGGTCTCCCTTAAGAAGCAGCAACAAGAAATAAACTGATTTCTCCTCCTAATATATCAACTCTGTCAGCTGCCCTATACTAGTGGATTTGTTCCTTCTTTTTCCCAGAGACTTGGTTTCATAAGCTCTTTGGACAAATCTGATTTCCAGACTCTTCCCCAACAGTCCTGTTGATCTTTTATTGTGGAAAACCTTTGTTTCTTTAAAATGTCGCTCCCAGAATTGTTAGTCTATATTTGTGCACTTGACTTAAACATTAATTTAAAGACAGAATGTTTTTCATCCCTGACAAAGTTATCTTACTCTTCTAATTAAAAAGTGTTTTATCATACAACATCCTAACCACTCAATATAGCACCAAATCCTATGTGAACTTCTTGTGCATACAATCATTTTATAAAAATTTTTAACAAAACAAAGTCAGTGGAAACCCTGTCATGGAATGCTAGGAATTTTTCCTATTATCCTTTGGGTATAGTTGTTTAGCCTTCCACGAGTCCCTCAATCCATATTATAAGGCCATGTTGATCGTAAAATATCGTGAGAAACTACCAGTGCCTCTTGAAATCAACATGAAATTACTATAGCACCCTTGATGTATCACTTTTGCCGCTGTCCACATTACTGTAGTTTCATTTCCCTGAGACCACTGATAGTATATCCTACTTATTTATTGAATATGTGAATAATGGTCCTCATTAAATTGTTGATTTTTTTCCTCTCAAGTGCTGATGTTTGGACCCAGGATCTCCCCCTGAGCTACTTCCTCAGCCCTTTTTATCTATTTTGTTTTGAGATAGAATCTTGTTGAATTGCCTGGGCTGGCCTGCAACTTGCAGTTGCTGCCTCAGCCTCCTGAGTAGCTCAGATTACAGATGTACAGCACTACCTGGCAAACCATTGACCCTTAACACCTGGAGTGTGGGGCCCTACTATAGTTAGTTATTTGTGAAATATTCAAACATAAAAATAGTAGCAACCCATATGTCACGACTCATTATTAATACACACGCTTCAGATTACTGATTTAAAGACAGAAGTTGGATTAAAAGCTCCTGCACCTGTTCTCTTCTCTCAGCACCAGAGATAACCTTGTCTCAGACCTTCCTGTCTGATTTTATTCTTCCTATGTTTGTACCCACAAGTGATCTATACTACTGTGTGTGTGTTTAATGTACCACCAGTTTAATGTACTGTTTGTGTGTTTAATGATACTGATATACACTACTGGGTTTTTTTTTTTTTACTCAATATTCTTTTATTATAAAGATTCTTATTTTCCTTATTGATATGAGTAGATCTAGGTCTTTGATTTAAACAGCCTTATAGTTTAATTAAACTGCTGAATGATTAATTTCCTTCTTGATGAACACTTGGATTATTACCAGTATTTGTTTTGTTTTATTTTGTTTTTTGCTATATATGTACACAGTCCTTTATCTGGAACCCTTAAGAAAAAACTGCTATGGGATTCAGCTTTCTTTTAGCCTTTAAGAAACAGATGTGTGTACACTGTTATGTAATGTAACGTCCTTAGCATAAGGGCAGTAGAGGATACATGAGAAGTTGCAGTGAAATCTTTCACTGCGTGGAATACAAAAACCACAATTTCTTTCATATCTGGTCAGTTTTCACCACCTAATTAATTTGCAAGAGACTTACAAAAAAACTTGATTTTTCAGAACTTTTTGGACTTCAGAATTATGGGTGGTGGGTTGTGGGCCTGTATGGAAATACTTTGAGGCCGTCTTTTCCATATCTACCAGGATCTCTAGGAAATAGTACTAGAAATGAAATTCTGGGTCATATGATAGATGCATAGTGATTCTACTAGATATAATCAAAAGACCATTAAGCTGTTTTACCAGTTTATAATCCTGCCAGCCAGGTTTGAGAGGTCTAGTTTCCCCACATTCATGTTACTGCGAATGTTCTTAAACTTTAAACTGTTTGTCATTCTTTTTTGTGTGTGTGTGTTTGTTTTTGTTTTTAGTACTGAGGATTGAACTCACAACCTCTCGCTTGCTAGGCAGGTGCTTGTGCTTACACCGCTGAGCTAAATCCCCGGCCCCTTTTGTCATTCTGATGGGAGCGCTTTGAACTCATTGTTTTTAATTTGTGTTTTCCTGATTTACTAATAAGGTCAAATATCTCTTTCCATATTTATTGATCACATGGGTTTTCTTTTCCATCATTTGCCCTTTGTCCATTTAAATAATTGTTGTGTTTGATTTAACAGTTTTTTATTGATGTATTCTTGATGTCAGTCCTGTGTTTGCTCTAGGTATCTTGCAGTCTGTGTCATCTTTTTATTCTTTGCTTCATGGTGCCTGTGGTACAAATAATTTTTTCATTTTAATGTAGTCAGATTTGTCAGTCCTTTTCTTTGTGGTTTGTAGGGTTCGGGAAGGTAGTTTGGGGTTTAGTATAAGAAATTCTTCTGCGATGGGTGTGGTAGACACACCTGTAATCCCAGCATTTGGGAGGCTGAGACAGTATTGCTTTGAATTCAAAGTCACCTTTAGTATAAGGCCAGCCTGGACTACAGAATGAGACCCTGTCTCATCAAAACAAAACTCCTTTAACTCAGGGTCATTTATGCATATCTGTATTCTTCAGAAAGTTTGAAAACATTGCTTTTCATATATAGAATATATTGTTTTGAGACAGGATCTCACCTTGTAGTCCAGGCTGGCTTTGAACCCACTGTGCAGCTTGTGCTGGCCTCGAATTTGTGACAAGCCTCCTGCCTCAGTCTCTCAAGTATTGGGATTATAGGCATGTGCCCGGCACATTTAGGCTTTAAACCATTTTGAGTTTTTTGGAATCTAAAGAGGTGTCTTTTTTCCATATGAACAACAAAGTGAACTGTCAGTGTTTGTTGTAACTCATTTTCTTCCTCCCTCTCTTCTTTATCATCCTCTTCTTCACATCCCTCCCCCTATTCTTCCTCTTCCTCTTTCTCCAAGGTACTGAGGATAAAATTTAGGACCGCACACATGCTAAGCAAACACTCTACTATTGAGTTACACATACCTTGTAATCCATTTTTTCCTCAACTGATTTAGGTTAAAGTTCCCAAAATATAAATCTCTTCTTTTGGGTCTGGGTATTAGAGTTTGTCTATCTTTATCCTTTGTTCTCTGCACTGCCACCACTATTGTTATGGCTTTGCAATAAGGGTTAATAGCAGGTAGAACAAATCATCCCTCTACATATTTCCTCAGAGTTGTCTTGGCTATTTTGTTGTCATGTCCACCTGCCTTGTACCTGCCACCAACTTTGTGATTTGCTTTATTAAATCACTATTGCAAATTTACCTCACTGCCTACATCAAGGGCTTCAGTAAAACCCTAGTTCTTCTATCCATCAGTGTTACCATCCAGTCTTCTATAGTTATTCAGGCTACCCTGATTCAGATGTTCCCTGAGGTGTTTATCTCAAGCTGCATTCTGTATCAGTTTCTACATCTCCAAATCCCCTGATTCTAAAATACCTTGGACTGACTTACCTTCCTGAAGCAACCTTCTAGTCCTGAGACTCTAGTAGTGATTTCTAGTTACTTCTCAGGGTTACAAGGCTTGCCTAGGTATACTGTGGAAGTCCTTAGATGACTTAGGTTCTTCTGGTACCCTAGGACATATTTAGAGGCCATAGGAAGCCTTGGAAAAAACTAGAAGTGAGCTGAATCCAGATTTGGGCTCTTGGCTAGCATTGGTGAATCTATGGTCATGCTTTACAGTGCTCACAGTGAAGGAGGATTGCTGTCCTTTCTTTTCTCTCTAGCCTTGGGAATGAGGCCCCCTCCATGTAGGCTCTACTGTGAAGAGACTAAGCACCAGGAGGCAGATTTTGGGGCTAGCATAAGCAATATATTAAGGACTAATGATGGGACCCCTTGGAAGGGCTCGAAGGTACCCTTGGCCAGGCACTGGGAAACCTTGAGTGCTCTGGGGCCTGATGTCTGGGACCATGTTACATTTCCAGATGAGATAGCACTTACCTTTTATTACCAGGGGGAGATGTTTACCAAACAGGAGATTCCTATCTTTTAGGGCCTTCCTCTGTGTGGCTTCCTCCAACTCATGTCTCATTCTCTACTCCTCTCTAACTGACTCACCTTCAAGTGGGCCAGTCTGCTTATAATCTGCATGACATGTTTTCAGCCTTTTCATGTAGCATTTTCTTTATATCTTTCTTCACTAAGTTGTGTCTCCCTTCAGAGCGATGCTCAGAACTGCCTCCATCCACAGACTTCCCAGCTTGTGCCTTCTCAGCCCCCGCTCTTCTGTTTGTTTGCCTTTGCCTCACACCACTGTGCATAGCTCCTCAGCTTTCTATTTGTTTACGCTTATGTGTATTGGTTTTCTCGTAAATCTTCTCAGGGCTTTTTCATGTCTATCTGGCCTGTCATTCCTAATTACATTGTTTCTCAAGGACAAGGATTATATCTCCCTTGCCCTTTGACTCTTTGTAGTACAGACCAGAGCTTAGCACACTGGGTCATAGAACAGAGAGTGGGATTGGCTGGATCTGGTGAGTTTATCACTTTCTGTCTGACCTTGAACAAGTTACATAATCTTTAAGGGTTTCAGTTGTCTTATTTATAGAATGAAGACAATGATAGTGCTTTACTCACAGGGTTATTGACTTAGCAGTGTTTTAGATACAGCAAGCACTCACAGAGTGCTACTTATCACTGTTATTAATATTAGCATTCACATATTAGAAATTCACGTGTCAGAAACCATGCCAAAATGTGTGGCCTAAAGCACCACATACAAATTTTACAGTTCAGCTTGGCTGTCATTTTAAATCAGTTACATTTTGGCATCAGAAAAATTATCTTTCCTGACTGAAACACTTTTGATTATTCTTGTCTCACTCATTTCCTCCCTCGTCCTCTGATAGGCAGGTCCATGAGATCCAGTCTCACATGGGACGCCTGGAGACAGCAGACAAGCAGTCTCTGCACTGTGAGTAATTAACTATGGAGACTAAAGTCCTTTCTCTGATGACACGGTGCTGATGGGCTGGGTTTCCTGACCGCATTCTGCCTTGGGGGCTTGATGATTTAGCATGGAATGAGTTTTGTTGTTAGGGTAGAAAGAAAAACCCTATGGCAAAGTCACTGATTTCCCTGATTGTGCCTTTTGGAATCCCACAAGTCTTATCCCCCATTACCCTTCCACTCAACCTGACATGGCCCTATAGGAATGAAGGTCCTTTCCCCCATCTGTCTTAATCTAATTAACTAGTCTTTAGAGGAATGCACTCCATAAAAATTCAGAGATGTTTAACTGGTACTGGCCATTTCTGGGCTGAGAACTCTGAATTTTTAGGAGGATTATTCAGAAATGAATAGCAATATTAATTAGGTTTATTCCCACACCATGGTTTCTTTTTGAGAATTGAGGGTTTTTTTTTTAATCCTGATCCAAGAAAAGGCCCCTTTTTCAGTCAGCCATGCAGACTTCCAGAGAGCTTGTCACTTTACTGCCTGGCTCATGCTGTGCCTGTTTCTGCATTTTTTTTCCTCTCTTTCCACAGTTCCCAAAGAATCTCTTGCCCCAGTCTCCTGTGGCATCCTGATGGTTTGTTTGTTTGGTTTGGTACTGGGGATCAAACTCATGACCTTGAGCAGGCACTTTACCGCTGAGCTGGCCTTAGCATCCCTGGCCCTGGCATCCTAATTTAAACAGCATATTTTTACTGTAAGTGTGACGACCTGGGAAGGGGTAGTACTTCTGCTGTCACTTCTTGGTGAGACAAGCAACAGCTAAAATGTTTTCTTTTGTGTGTGCTTCCATTTCTGTCCTTCCAGCAATCTCATTGTTAAATGATTTGAAATGGAAAAAGTAATTTTGACTGTCTCATCAAAGGAAATAATGGAAAATGAACATGTATCATATCTTTTTACCTCTGTGGATTCTTTTCTGGGCCTCCCTTAATGATACTTAGTCAATTTTAGGAAATGCTAACAGTTCAGCCCACTCATTTTTATAAAAAGCTTTAAAGACTGCTCTGTATGTTTCCATATAAATTTTCCTTTCCTTTGTGCTTTTTATTTATTTTTAACCTTATATCTGTAGGAAATTCAAGTGGCATTGCTTTTACTAGGTGTTTATAATCCATATTTAAGACCAATCTTGAAGGAAAAAGATTAAAAGTAGAAAATCCATTTCTATAGATTTATTCTACAGCTTATAAAAAATTGAAATGTGTAGGTACTGTATACACACAAAGGATGATCAACAAATATATGAGCATTTAAGTTTTTTAAAAATTAATTTCTGTAAAAGACACGTGGCCATTAATCCCTCTCAAGATATTCTCCCTCATTTTGAACACACACTGTTGTTCTTGCCACTTTCTGAAGCAGTTCTAAAAGTTATCTTTCATGTCTTTAGGAGGCATAATCAAGAAATAGAATGAATGCGGCTGCCGGGTGCCATCCAGTGAAAAGGCTGTAAAATATCAGTGTGTTGCTATCCTCATTCACCAGATCTGATACCAGGCAACTTCTGGCTTTTGCTGAAAGTGAAAATGACCATGAAAAGGGAAATATTTTAAATTGATTGAGGACATTAAGATAGCCACAACATCTAAACTAAAGGCATTTATGAAAAAAAGACTTCCAGGGCTGGTGATTTAGCTCAGTGACATGAACACCTGCCTGGCAAGTGCAAAGTTGTGAGTTTGATCCCCGGTACCAAAAAAAAATAAAGTTAAACATAATTATTCTCTTTTTTAAAAAAAAAAAAAAGAAAGAAAAAAGACTTCCAGACTGCTTCAGAAAGTGGTAAGAGTGGTGGCATAAGTGTATTTGATAGGAGCAGGAATATTTTGAGGAAGGTGAATGGCAGTGTGCCTTTTACTGCAATAAACTTTAAAAATTTAAATATTTTTTATCATATCTTGTATGTATCAAATATTTATATAAACAACATAGTATGCCTTGATTTGTGTATGTGTTTTTCTCCTTTTGAAATACGCATTTTTTAGTTTATTTGATATGGAAAAATAGGTTTATCATCCTAATTTAAGTTCATTATCTCTTTTCCAGCAATTATTCTTTTTTTTTTTCTTTTTTACAGTAGTAGAAAAGGAAATACAAGCAAGCATAGACCAGGTATTCAGCCGTCTAGAACGCCTGGAGATTTTGTCCAGTAAGGAGCCTCCTAATAAGAGACATAATGCCAAACTGTGAGTGTTAACCCCAGACATGGCTCTGATGCCCTAGGCCCATCAAGGCAGGCCTTTCTCCCAGGGGAGGCCATACAATGTTCCAAAAATCCATGTACATGCTAAAAAACTGAGACTGTAAAGTCTCCTCCAAAAGGGTACAGTTCTGTGAGTGATAACCCTCAAAATCAAAAGCCAGAGATTTTTTTAGCCCATAGACATTTGATTCCTTCCTTCTTTGATGTATTTTGAAATTTTGCCTCTGTTTCTTTTTCTGACCAGACCCTTGGCTTCCTAAAATCTAATGCTGGCAGGCAGTATGGCTCTGTTATTTAGGTCTCATTAGGTTCTTGTGTTAAAATGAAGCTGTACTCTTAAATAATCACTTCCATTAGTCTGTTTATAATGAAATACTGACTTGATGTTTGATACTGTACCATGAAATTAAAATGAAACCACCTTCAACACCTCTACTCCCAGCCCCTGCTCCCAAAGTTTCATAGAACCTCACTGATACTTTACCTCAAAGATGCCCTTGGGCTTCCAGGAGAGTGATATAATCCATAAAAGGTCAGGAAGGGGTCATTAAACCTGCTTCCTGGAGTCACCTGTTCCTTGCAGTGCATGTAGAATCAGAAACTAGCACATAGTTAAATAAAGCTGCTGGAGTCTTATGGGCTAGCACCTACCTTAACCACAGCCCACTTCTTAACTTTCAATATCACTGAGCCACATCCTACTTGCAGGGTGGAGAGGTAAGGAAAGATCCTCTCCTGAATACAAAGCCTAGTTGCCTCTTAATTGTGCCTCTTTAGGTTCCTGGAATTTAATCTCTTTCTCCATCAATTGCAGTCGAGTAGACCAGTTAAAGTATGATGCCCAGCACCTGCAGACGGCTCTTAGAAACTTCCAGCATCGGCGCTATGCCAGGGAGCAACAGGAGAGACAGCGAGAGGAACTTCTATCTCGAACCTTCACCACTAATGTAAGCCAGGCCCAGTGGGTTGGTGGGAATTTGAGAGATCCCTGGACTCAGCTCAGGTAGCTGAGCTTCATCTTCTTGGGGAGTTGGGATGTAGTGTGAAACAGACTGATGGCACCAAGTGGAAATGACAGGGGCCTTTGTGCATTACCATTGAGAGCAGACTGAGACAGGGATTTCTTTTCCTATCAAGAAACCTGAAGAGGACATAGTGAAATTGAAGGAATGGCAGAATGAAAATAACCTAATTTGACTGTCCAGTGCAGAGAGGTGGAAGTTCACATGGTCAAAATGTTTTTGTGATCTGATGGAGACAGATGATTAGAACTTAGGTCATTTGTAGAGAAGGCAGCATTTCAAAGCTGCCTCCAGGCAATTGCCATTGTGCTGTGTATGTGTGTGGTTCCAGTGTCAAATGCATTAAAATGTTTTTGCCTCTGGTCTGGGCAGCAATTTGGAGGAATTTGTTAACAGAGGTTTAGTGTTAGATGACCTGCTTGACTTGAGTCTGTTTGAAAATGGCTTGTTTAGCTTTCATGTTTGATTTCTCGGAAACCATTGTCCTAGCCCCTTAATATCAGTAGGATCATTCTCCAAACATGGATAGCTGTAGAATATACTGGCCTTTTTCTGTGTCCTGTGTAATATGCTTCACCAAATGTAATGGTTTGGAAGGTTTTATATTTTGTTTCTTATTGAGGGATTTATTTTCTAGAGAGATGTCAGTTTTCTAAGCCTGTTATTAGAATTCCTATCATTTTCCACTTTGCAGATGTTTAACTCTTGTTGCTCCAGCCATGCATTGCAGTAAATTTTTCTAAATATGTCAGAATGGGTCTACATAGTTTTTGTTTCTCCAGAGTAAACAGTCAAGTCACAATGATTAACAATTCAAAAATTTAGTATACTATGAGACATACTAAAATATTTACGGGATTGGTGTGGTGATACATGCCTGTTATCCCAGCACTGTGTGGTAGTAAGGCAGGAGAATTGCAAGTTTGTCCAGGCTACATAACTTAGTGAGACCTTGCCTCAAAGCTGGGAGGTCAGTGATGTGGGGGTGGAGGTGGAGTGCAAAGCCCTGGATTCATTCTCCAATACCAAAAAAAAAAAAGTGGATTTTTGATAGTTACATTGTTGCATTCAAGCATTTTTCTTTTAGGCCAGGGATAATGGTTTAAGATTATTTTGTTTCTTTTTCTTTTTTTGGTACTAGGAATGAACTCCATTATTGCTTCTTGTCAGTCTCAAGGGAGGCTGTATAATGAACATTCACTTGCACATAAAACTTCTTCGTGGTCATTTTACCATCCAGAGCTCTGATACATTTTTCTGAGAGATAGTGGGCTGTTAACTGTTAGCTTTTGAGGTGGGAAAGTAAGAAAGATTTGTTTATGAAAAGATTCAATAATGTTTATCTTTTGCTTTTTTTAAGTACTGGGGTCTTTTGACCCACTAAGCCTTAGCTGTATGTAGAACACGAAGGTGCTGAAGAGTAGAAAGTGTGTGACAATTAATAAACATCGCTCTTCCCTCTAACAGGCCAGTGTTAACAGGGATGATTAAAATCATTAAACCTCTTTCTGCCAATGGAAATTGGGGATCAAGTGGTAAAAGCAGCATTGCTTGGTAGGAGGAAGCAGTCACACTGTGATGACTTGCTCCTGTCCACAGTTCACTTTCGGTGTTAAATGAGAGCCACTGGCACTGGTTTGGTGTTTCTCTCTACACTGTGATTAACAGCAGGCTCTACTCAGTACTGGGGTTCTTGCCCTGCTGAATCTCTTACCAGCTATGTAATCTTGGATACATTATTCTGTCTTTCTAACTTGCAGTGTCTTCATCTGTAAAATGGGAATAATTAGAGTAACTGCCTCCTAGCATGAGGATTGAGTGTATCCTTATGAGCCTGTGAAGTGGCTTGTGAAATACTTGATTAGTACAGATGGGGCATCCTTAGTCTGAAAGTCCACAATCCAAAATACTCCAGAATCCAAACCAATATTTTGAATTTTCAAATCAAGGATACTCAACTGGTAAAGTCTCTGCTAATATCCTAAAATCTGAACTCCTCTGAACTCTTGAGATACTTCTAGTCTCAAGTATTTCAGATAAGGTGTATTCAACCTATATTCTTTTTTCTCCCTTTGTTTCTTAGCAAACTTTTCTTTCCTGTTAAGTATATTCCATTGTTCACATAATCAGGCCTTCCATATAAAACTTAATTGCTTTGATCCTTAGTCTCAATCTAATTGGAGGGATAAGCTATAGATAAAATAGTGAAAAAAATAAACATTTAACACTGCATTAAGAGGAAGCCAAGTAAAGGAACATTTGGAACAGTTATTTTGGTAATTGATCAAAGAAAGTCTTTAGGAAAAACTCAGTGACATTCTAAAGGAATAGTTTTTCTTAAATGAGGAAATGATACAGAGGCAGAAATTAATGATACTAGTATTCATTTGGAGAGTGCTGGTTCTGAGGAAACCACTTCTATGTGAATGAAGGCCTCCCCACACCATTGCTTTGCTGTTTCCTCCCTGTTGTATTCTCTGACTCTTGCATCACTCTGTCTGGCTGTTCGGACTTGGCCTTAACCAAAAGGCAGAGCAGTCGGATATGGTGGGACCCCAGAAGCTGCTTAAGAGGCCGAGTTAATAAAGTGCCTGTGTTCCTTCCACAGGACTCTGACACCACCATACCAATGGATGAGTCCCTGCAGTTTAACTCCTCCCTCCACAACATTCACCATGGCATGGATGACCTCATTGGAGGCGGGCACAGTATCCTGGAGGGACTGAGGGCCCAGAGGATGACTTTGAAGGTGTGGTCCCTGCTAGGGAACAGGGAGAAAGCCTCTTGTTTTAGCCTCACACAACAGTTTGGAACCTGCTTTATATTTTGATTATGTGTCCCCAAATTTTGGTGAGACAGAGCCCTTGAGTTTGTGATCCTTTGAGTTGAAGTTGAATTTTTGTAAGCCCCCAAAGTAACCAAATTCCCTTTGCCACTGCTTGAAATAACCCATCAAGTGGCTTCTTTTGGTATCAAGTCTTTTCTTTTGTACTGAGCCTTCGTGAAGTTGACTGAGGAACCAATAGTAGGCCAAGAATTTCTTAAAGGATCAGCTTTTGTAATAATGATGGCGTAGTTACAGTCTAGGTGGTTTTTCCTTAGAGTTCCAGCTGTGAGATGCCTTAAACCAGGACCTTTTTGTACTTGAGCCTTGAATCCTCATGAGTGGGTTCTCAAGGCCGACTTAGCACTGTAGTAGGTAATCTATAAAGCGCATAATGGTGCTTTGCAGTGACTCTCATTTTCTCTGCAGCTGCAGGTATTCCCAGAAGCCCTGACCCATTGCCACTGCTAAAACTCTGACCCCTGGGAGTGGTTTACAGAAACATTACACAGACTGTGATGTCAGTGGTGATGTTTCAGCCTCAGCCCTTTTCCTGAATCAGCCCCGGTAGCTAATGGGGTGTGGGCTCTGCCTATTATCAGGGTGTGGGCCCTTGGAATGAAGCACTCCTAGCCACTTAACTGTGAGAAATAGTCACTTAGGAGCATGAGCTTTATCTTAGTTTTTGTTGGATCCATTGAACCAGTCAGTTTCACAGGACTCTGGCACATTTTTTAACAGTCCCTGCCATCTTTACCAGGGAGATGATCAGGCACGCTGTGGTGACACTGGCTTCCTGCTGACAGCTGCAGCATTTCAGATGAACTGTCGAGTGTTTGCATTTCAGAACAGCCACCTGCTGTAAACAGATACACATTGACGGGCCTGCTCTTTCTGTAAAGAACTGCTGTTCTCCTTTTCCATATCTCAGAAAATGGGTCACCTTTTTAGGGCAAGACTCCATGTCACACCAAAGAACACAGACTTAGAGTTATTGCTAAAGAAAATGTTAGCTGTCTGCTGAAGCGTGGCATCATGTACCTTCTCCCAGAGATGGAGTGCTTGGAATCCTGTCTGGGTGGTTGGGGGTTTAGGCGCAAGGTTTCTGACTCACCACTACTACCTAACTTTTGTTTCTTGATTCCCTCCACCTGTCCCTGTCAGGGACTTTTTCTGCAAACAATTTGAAAGGAATACAGGAGAGAGCGTGAAGGAAGTAGGCTAAAGTACCCTGATTTGGACTAATTTGTGGTTAAAAATAGATAATACTTTTTGAAATTTAATGACCACTTTCATGTGGTTTTAGAAGCCTGATCTTTAAACCTATATGATGAAATAATCTGTGTGTTCAGAGCTAGACAAGGTTGATAGCAAGTCTCATTTTCATCGTCATGGAGGAAAAAAAGCATCTTTTTGGTCTCCTCTGACAAGTTTGACTTGTAATATCTACGCACACACACCTCACACTTTTTTGTTGTGTTGGGTACGGAACCCAAGGTTTCAAGAATGCTGGGAACATTGGAATACTGCTTGGCAATAAAAAGGACCTCATTACTCATGTAGCCAAATACATAACAACATGAATGAACCTTAAAAACATCACCCCCAAAACACTGAGCCACATCCCCAGCCCTTGATAAAACTTGTTGATCCTTGTCTGAGCAGAATGTTGGTTCTAAGTCCTTGTCCATTATGCCTCCTGTTACTCTCGCTTCCCTGGCCTCTTGTCTGTTACTTGTTAATGTGTCTTTGTCAGGAAAATGAATGTGGGGCTATAGGCTAGATCTATCTATTCAAGTATAGCAGATGGGTTCTGCCCCAACTTTATTTAGACTTGTTACTTTATAAGAAATTGAATGTGCTCTTAAAAATTAGGTGTAAGGAAGGAAAGGCTGGATGATTTGTGCCGTTTGAGAATAAAATACTCTTGGTGGTAGCAAGTGACATTTATGTAAGGGCTTTTAAGTCATTGTGTTTGTCATGTTCTGTCTTTCCATTTTTTTCCCACTCCAAATCCTCTTGTAAATACAGACTTTGATCCACACATTTGCACACAATAAAAATCTCAGAAGGTTCTACTCTACAAAGTGAACAGGTAATATCAAGGATTGTTGGAGCTAGGGAACCAAGGAGGAGTTTTTAAAATATTTTTTCCTTAATTTAGAAGTCTAAATTTAAATTTGTTATTGAGGTCTATATTACGGTGAAGTGTTTAGATCTTATTTGTACATTTCAGTGAATTTTGATAAAAGCATCTAGCTTTTTAACTCATGTTCCTTTCAAATTACAGACATTTGCATTGTTTCTGAAAGATCCTTTTGCCTCTTTGCAGTCATATTGTCTATTTCCTGAGGCAACCACTATTCTAATTTTCCTCACTATAAGTCAGTTTTGCCTATTATTGAACTTTGCATAATTGTATTTCGTACTACTAGTTTCTCTGTGACTTCTTCCACTAATGTTTTTAAGGTTCATTCATGTTGTTATGTGTTTGGTTACATGTGGTAATGAGGTCCTTTTTATTGCCAAGCAATATTCTGTTGTGCAGATAATACCATAATTTGTGTATCTATCCACTGGTTGATAGAGGCTTGCATTGTTTCCAGTTTTTAGATATGTTTTTTTTTCTTCAGCTTTATTATAGTTTTGCTTTTATATTTATTCCTATGATCATCTCAAGTTAATTTTTATATATAATGTGAAATCAAGGTGCATTTTTACACTATATATCAAATATACATGTGTATGTTTAATGTATATATGATAATTTATTACATAGCTAGTGGTTCCAGCACTGTCTGGAAAAACATTTGTGTTTCGCTATGACCTTTACCCATCTTTGGCCAAGCAAATTGGTTGTTATTTTTATCTTCTCGTCTTCCCTAGGGAACTCAGAAGAAGATCCTTGACATTGCCAACATGCTGGGCTTGTCCAACACAGTGATGCGCCTCATTGAAAAGCGAGCTTTCCAGGACAAGTATTTGATGATCGGCGGAATGCTCTTCACCTGTGTGGTCATGTTCCTTGTGGTGCAGTACCTGACATGAGCCAGCCATGTCCAGTAGCTGGACGATATTCCCACTGAGTGAGAGTCTGTGAGTGTGTGTGTGTGTGAGAGCAAAGAGGGCTGTGCAGAGGCTGCCTTTTGAGATGTATGCCGCCTTACTGTGAACACCACTCTGGAGGAATTGTGAGCCAGTTTCAAACCTGTTTTCTGTGATGTCGGAGAGAGGGAGCTAGCGCCACCAAGACATGTGGTCCTGAGAGATGAAAAAGGTCTCAGTTTACTCTCACCGGGGGAAAGAAGGGATGACTTTGGTGGCTTTAGCCACACAACTGGTGTCCACACCCTGGGAGGCTGCTGCAGTGGAACTTTGTATGTGGGACTGTCCACACTGTCATCATCTGGCCTTTGCAGCTTCTAGTGGGTCAGCAGGAGTACAAGTGAAGAGAGAGGACAGAAACCTTGTTTTCTTGTACCCGTTATAGGTTGACTCATATGCTTTCTTCTTGACACCCTCTCCACCCCATCTCCTCAAAAAATGACACATAGATGACTGACTGCTGACACTTGTCATCCTTCCCTGGAAGCAGCTACCCAGGGGAAGCAGAGACAGGGAAGCTGTTGCTGATAACATGTAAGCTTTTCCACACTACAGTTGCTAGGTGTTTGTCCTTCCTGAAGTGAGGCCAGAGTAGGAGTTCCCTGGGAGTATTCAGTCTGGAGACAAAGGGCCTGAGTTACTGATTTTTTTTTTTTTCCCAGTTAGTAAAATGGTTGACTCTTGGATTTAGATGCAATAGAAAGTAGCAGTGAGCAGAGGTAAGCGAACTGTCAGTTATAATCTCATCTCTAACAACTCTTAAATTTTTGCCTCTCTTCTCTCACTTGAAATATATTAGCAGCTGCCAGCCAAGCCCCTATTCTGCCCAGCCAGAGTAGGGTACCCTGTAGATGTTCCTGGTGTGTATGTCCTTATGAGGTTTTCAGGGACCAAGACCTTGTTCATTTTCTGCTCAGCTCTGGGTCAAGGCCATACCAGTACCCAGTGCATTGCAGAGTTTCTTACAAAGTCAGTCAATCTTGGAAGTCCATCAAATGTGATTAATCAAAGTGCTGGCAAGACCTGGTTATTTGTTCATGATAGTAGACTCATGGCAAGACAAAATGACACTCAGTTTCATAGAAGAACTGAAAACCTGGTCAGTATTTACCTTTGATTGTCTTATCCCTTACGACTCATGTTTTGTTCCTTTTTTGCTTGAGTTTTCTTCCTCTTTACTGTATATATTCCATTGTATCTCCCTTACCTGTTTCTATACCAATATTATTATTTTCAGGCACATCTGTGACACAGGTCCCCCTCTGGGGGATTTCCTTAATTGTCACAGGTTTTTAACACAATTTTCCTGGATATTAATTTCACACTTCTGGTTAGATAGGATATCTGTTCCTCCTATTTTGGACCAATCAAGAGCCTTAGATTTCCAGGAAGAAGGAATCCTGACCCCTTTTAGAAAATATTGACGAACCTACAGAATGAAAACAGTGATCTAGAGTGGGGACAGAAGAACTGTAACACCTTCAGAACTAAATCTCACTTTGAATAAGACACTATCTGAAGTTTTCATTTCACCTAACAGAAGTCATGGAAAGATGTAGAATGGATTCTTAGACTGTACAGACTTGGCTGCCCTATGCCCTGGAAACTTGAGGATCCTACCATGCAGTACACTTTGGAGGAAGGTGCGAAGTCACAGCTGAGACATTGGACTTGAACTCTGGGAGGCAGCATCTTCTCCAGTCACTTGTCCTTTGGCTGATAGGACATCTTTTGATGGTGTATGTTTTCACACTTCCCTTTACAGTGATCATTGGCCTTGAACCTTCGTGCTGCCTTCTCAAAGCCAGTTTGCCCTACTTTGGAATAAATTTTATGAAAGTTGTATGGGTTTTTACTACCTTGGGCTAGGAAACAGAAGCCATGCATCTGGAGACCTAAGGACAGAGACCTTTGTTGTCACCTGTCCCTCCTCATTTGCATTCAGTGCCCTGTGAGAACAGTGGCAGTTGAGTGCAGCTCTCTGCAGAGTAGGCCAGGGTCCTAGGCCAGGAGAGGAGCGCCCTCTAGGGGAGGTGGAATGAGTTTGTAGGTGGAGCTGGCTGCAAACAAGCAGGTAGCGTCTGCCACCTGGTGTAAGAGTTGGCTTGTGGTTTGAAACAGACGGGCTGCAAGGAGGAACTGCGATATGTTTATTGTGCGGATGTGTATAACAGGAGTTTCCACTTAAGAAAAACCAAACTTAAAGACTAGGGGAGAATCTTGATTTTGTAGAAAGTTTCACTGCTGAGTTTTTTCCTAAAGCCCCTTGATCTTTTGAATTTAAATAGATTTGATTTGAAAATTTGGATTTGCACTCATTGTTTCTGGAACATCAGCTGAATAGAGTTGAGATTTATTTTATTTAGAAAATTGTATCTTGTAAAAGCATTGTTCATTGTTGAGTAATGACTCTTGATGTGTTTTCAGGCAAGAGAGACTCAATCATTGCTTTGTGATTAGAGGTAGAGTCAGCTTTCTCAGATGCATCTGGGAAACTTTAAAATGCAGATTTCTGGGATCTCTTCAAAACCTTTTTTTGTTTGTTTTTGTATTTTTGTTTGTTTGTTTGTTTTGAGACAGAGTTTCACTATGCAGTTCAGGGTGGCCACTTTGTAGCCCAGGTTGGCCTCAAACTCGCAGCAGTCCTCCTGTCTCAGCCTCCCAAGTGCTAGGATTACAGGCATGCACTATCACACCTTTTAAAAACCTTCTGAACTAGAACTTTTTTGTTTGTTTCGTTTTGTTTTGTTTTTTACCAGGGATCGAACTCACTACCTCATGTCTGCCAGGCAGGCACTTATGCCACTGAATTAAATCCCCAATGACTAAAATGTTTTTAAGTCTCAAAGATAACTCAGATGTATATTTTGGAACCACTGTCTCCTAGACAGAAAGCTTTTGTCTTAATTAAAGATGATAGAATCTAAAAGTATATGCTGAACTGGCTCAGTATGTGTGAAAGCAAGAGCTGTCAAATTCAAAACACAGTCCCTGAACTCTCACAGGTGTACCATAGAAGACTGACTTTGTTGGGTACAAACAAATCTGACTTACGAATGTTCTCCCAGAACAGAAGTCGTTCATAAGTCAGGGACTTACTGTAGTCTTGTTTATAGCCTGCCTTGTATCACGGAAGAGCTGGGGAGATGTATTGGAAGTTATGAGGCTTGGAAGCTTAGCTCAGTGGTAGAGTATCTGCGTAGTGTACACAAGGCCCTCAGCTCCATCCCCAGCACTGTAGTGGTGATGGGAAGGGGAGAGTGTTGAAGAAAATAATGCCATGACTAAAACAGTGAAGCATAAACAGAGAACCACAAAAATCATATCAGAGCGAAGTACCAGTGGAAAAAGATAGAAGTCACAAAACCCTATTGACACACTCTGAAAAACCCCTTAGCAGGCGGAAGTATGGTATTGTGCGGGGAATGTGCCCCCTGTTGTAAAGAGAAGACCCAGACCCTTGTACTTTCTTACTGGAAGTTGAGCAAAGTTACCTTCCTGTATCACTAATCAGCAACCCTCTGAATTACAGCATGTCCTGCATTTCCACTGTGTAGACAAAGTACTGAGCTTTAGTGAATGCTTGATGGCCCCACAAGGAGTCGCTGAGAAGTTGGCTCCTCTTTTTACCAGCTCATTGCTCAAACTGTACCAACCTGCCTTTGGGATTCCCTTAGAGAGACTGATGGGGTGGGGTCAGGCAGAGGAGGAGGAGGGGTGCTGAGGGGCGTGGATGGCCTGCGCAGACTGTAGAGCTTTGCTGTAAAACATTTGCTTGCAGATTATTCAGACTTTACATGGCCAGTTCTTGATTCTAAAATATTCAGCTGGTGGTTGGAATAAGAGGAAAGGATGGGAGGGCATTTGTGGAAGTGGAGATTGAAGTTGTACCTAAGCCTTGCCATTAGAGGGCAGCATATTTCTGTCAGTGACTGACTGACTTGAGTCCTGTATGGTCCTTCAGGCTGTGTGTAGAGGAGGTGGAAGCAACAGTGTATTTTGTTAGATTCCCTTTAGAGTCCAAATTCTTGCTGACTCTGGGCTCCTGAGTGTGACCAAAAATGACCTCCAAAACCTCAGCTAGTGCTGATTTCTCAAAGTGTGGTTCATCCCCAGCTGCCACCCCCCCACACGCCCCTTTTATGTCTTTGTGTCATGTGACACATGAGGAAAGGAAAGGACAGGTGAAAGACTGGGGTGAGACTGGCAGGTACAGGGCCCCTTGGTAAGTTCCTACCACAGAACATTGTGACAGTCTGATCCCGTTTCATCCTCGTGTCCTCCAGCTCAGTCCTCAACTTTGCCTTTACACTGGGACCCCTTCAGAATCTTCTAGAAATGCCTGCATGAGCACAGATGTTACCTCAGCCCCTTCTGATGAATTGACCTGGGCTGTAACCAGGCACTAGGAACTGCCTACGAGACTTCAGTGTTCAAATGTGGATGAGATAAGACAGGAATGTCATCTCAAGACTACGTCATTTCCAAGGACTTCCCTCTGGCCACGCTGGGGAACCAGCTGGAGAGGATGGAAACCTAACTGTCCCATCTAGTTTGGAAAGGAGCCTAAGTCTTGTTGACTGATACCACTGGGTCTACCGAGTAAAGCACATAGTGTGACAGACTGGCCACCCATGTACCTCCGGTGTACCTGCAGCCCTCCCCACCACACTTAGACCAGCGCTCCATGCGCTTTGACTGCTTGTCCTCAGAACGTGGCACACTCTTGGACAGCTGCACCTTCGCATAGGATGTTTCCTCTGGCTGTGTCCTAGGTAAGCCCACCTCCAAGAAACCTGTCACACCAGTATATCTCTAGCCTGGCTTTTCCTGGCAGACTGCTAGTTCCGTTGCTCTGCAGGGACCTTGGTGCATTTCATTGCCCATAGTAGATGTTCGAGAGCTATTAGATAAATGGCCTGCAAAATGGCATATAAGCTCAGGCCATGCAGGTAGCAGAAACGAGTACAAATGGGCCTGTGATGCTGCTGTGCCCAGGCCCAAAGGAAGCAGAATGTTCAAGGCCTCTGGTAACTCTAGGCCACATGCTCACAGGCCCTCAGCAGCAGCAATCAGCAAAGTAAAGGGAGGAGGCAGGGGATCCCCATTAGGGAAAATGTGTCAGCCAGGACTGGGGAGAGGTCAGCAGAGTGACTGTCTTGGTTTTAAAGCTGAGGGATGTGAATCTTGGCAGTTCCTTTAGAGTAAATACGATAGTCATCTTAGAGAAGCTAAAGGCTAGTGCATTTATGACTAATGCAGAGCATCCAGGAATAGGGGATTAGGCCAGCTAGTGTCCTGGCCACTCCATTGGTGTCTCATGGCCCCTCTTGAGGTGCCTGTCCATGGACGTCTTGGTTACTTTTCTTGTTGCTGGGACAAAATACAACACCCAGAATGAGGGAAGAAAAGGTTTACTTAGCTCTCTGTCGAGGTTTCAGTTTATAATCAGCTGGTCCAAGACAGGATGGCATGCCACTGGGGCAACACTTCAGGGCAGCAGCCAGAGCAAAAGGAGAGGGCAAGCCTTTCCTTATATTGTGTGCAGGCCACCCACCCACCCATTGCCCACCCCCCAGGACAGATGCAGCACTCAGAAAGTCTCTGTGCTTTCCTCTTGCACATTATGAGGATATTTACAAAGTAAGGGTCCTGGTTCCCTGCCGAGTCTCTTAAACTAGACATCTCAAGTTGACACAATGTGTCAAACATAATGGGCATTCCTGGAGAGCTGGAAGAGCTTTGACCAGGCCCTGGAGGGAAGACTTCCAACTTGAGGAGAGGGCTGGATATCAGTCTTTGCCTGTTCAGTCCTTCAGTGCCCACTCTCAGAACCCTACATGTGCCCAGTACCAAGTCAGCTATTGAGGCAGACACAGAACCTGAAAATCCCCCCACTCTGCATTTGGCAGTAATTATGGAGCTCAAGTAAGCACTAAAAGCCCCAAGCTCAGGACACAGAGCTTGATTTCCAGACCCTGTCCTGCTGGTGGCAGCTATGTAGCATACACCTCTCAGCCTTCACTTTCTTCTTTTAGAACTGGGTAATATCTGTTCTGTGTCTCTTCCTGGGTGGGCGTGAGGCCCACATACCCTTAGGTTTGTGGCAGACTCCAGAGGTCCGAAGCAGCAATTCTTCACCTTGACTGCTTCCTGGGACTACCTGGATTTTACAAAGTCCTGATTTGAGGTCTCCACCTGTGAGGTTTTGAGCTGCTTAATCTGGGGCAGAGTCTGGGCTTCAGGTTTTTTTTCCCCCACTTTCCAGGGAGTCTCCTGCTTCAAGTGCCTTCCAGATGTGAGGGGCTGTTACTCCTGATTAGCTGGAGGCCAGCCTTGTTCACATGAAAACAGCAGATGACAAAGTAACACACAGTTTCCAAGAGAGGGAACATAGACTAAATAACAGCTTGTCTGAGAGAGGGAGGTGATGGATACCCGGTTGGCTGAAGGAGAGGAAAATGGGAGAAACAGGCAGAGTGGCCCATTAAATTCTGGGGATAGTGGGAAAATTGATAGAAGGGTTGGCAGGCTCCTCATCCAAGAGGCTTACACTTACCTGAGTCTACTCAGCCCATGGAAGAAACAGTTGCTACTCAGAGGGCTGAAAAGCCTAAATCTGGTTAAGGGGTAACGCATCAGGCCTGTGCTGTGCAAAAACAAGCAATTCTAATCTAGGTGCTGCCAGGGCAGAGCCCACCCTCCTGCCCTGCTCACCTCCTGGCATCTCCTTATGCCAGGGCCAGTGCAGGGACAAAGATTAGGGAGTGGAGACCTCTATAGTAAGATGGAATAATTACCACTGCTGTCTGGAGGACCTTGGCAGGTTGCGTATATCAAAAGATAACGCCCTGATAGGCTCCTTGGCTCCTTAGCTCCTGGCCAAATGTCTGTTGCTGTATGAAAAGAGTAGCTGTAAATTCAGTGTCCATGGTGATTTCTTCCAGGAAACCATTTCTTTTTTCTACCTGTGGCGTGGGGGCAGCCTTCCTTACCTCAGTCCAGGGGCCCAAGAAAGCGGCTCCAAGAGTTGAATGAGCTTGGATAAGAACACACCTTGGAATATATTGAAGGTCACCCTTTTGGAGGAAACTGCACTTAAAGATATAGGAAGCTCGAGATGTTGATTGAAGGAAAAATAGTTCAAGCCCAATATTGCCTCCTTTTAGCATGAAACAACCAGTTTAGTTATTATAAGAGATGTCATGGGGCAGAAATTAGATGCCAAGCAAGTAGGGGCAGATCCGAAAGATTGGTTTACCGAGGGCAGAGACCCCACCCAGTTGTGCAGGAGTAGGTAAGAAAGAAGGTGAGAAGGTTGGAGCAGGGTGCTGAGTTGAAGTGGATTGCACAGAGGAGGGAGGATTGGAGGGGAGCTAGAGATGGGGAGACCAGGGAGGCTGGGAGGCCCTGGAGTGAATGTAGATGGGCTCCCTAGTCATCACCCTGGAACCATACAGAAAAGCTAGGGAAAGATCTGGCTCAGTCCCCAGATTCTAGGGAATCAGGAGTCACTGCTTGGAAGAGGAGCAGCCTCTTTGGTTAAGTGTGCAGAAGGTTCCCTGGATCTCTGTCATCTTCCCCAGGAGCTCCCATTGATCTGAACTCCCCACCCAGAAAGGGGAAAGCCACCAACTGGTGAGAGGTGAGGTTGGGCAGAAGCTAGCACTGCCAGGTATCCTGGGAGCTCATTTTCATGGTGTTGACTTGCCAGTGAGACCTTGGGAAGCTGTCGCCTGGCGTGGGCTGTAGGTAAGCTGCTCTTCTGGGAGGAACTGATCACCAAGGCCTTTGGAGATGATCTTTTGAGATGCCACATGGCACAAAGAGGGTGGGATGGGTTGGGGATGAGGATGGCAGGCAAGGCTCAGAATCCTGGTGTTACCACTTCATGGTAGCTCAGCCCTGTGCTTTGTCACTTGAATCTCAGTTTCCCATCTATATAATGGGTGTAATAATAACTACCTCATAATGATGGTGCATGTGCCTGAATCTGAGAATATAGTCAATAGAAATGATTTTTTAAGAGGGCAGAAGCGCTTAAGTGACCTGGGCATGGAGAGCTGCTCTGTCCTCATGACTTTCAGGAACTTAAGCAACTCACATTGCCTCTGCCATGCCTTTGTTCTCTGACCTTATCAGAACCAATAATGCCCCTCACAGACGACTGTGGCCAGTAAGTGCCGAAACTGTACACACCGTACTTTTGGCTGAGACCAAAAAAAAAAAAAAAAAACTACTCATACTTTGTTGGTCTTGCTGTTAATTAGCATTTTATGAGACCTGAATCTGGCCTCTTCATATTCAGCTGGTATGGTCAACATCTCCAAAGAAAGCATTGCAAGTTATCTGCCAGACTTTATTTGTAATGTTTCGCATCAGAAGCCCTATGTGAAGTTCCCACTGTATTATTAATTAATAGCACTTGCTCTGTCTCTCAGTCTCTGTGTCCCCATGTGAAATAAAAATGTTAATAATGGCCTGCTTGGCAGAAATGTAGTGAACACAAAAACAGCCAAGCATGTAAATCAGTGAGGATGCTTTGGACTCCAAGCAGATTCACCAGTATGAACCTGTAGGTCTGGGAGAGCTTGCAAGGTTGGGTGACTTAGGGCACAGTGAGGTCATCAAGGCCAGGTTTGTCCTGCCTAGATTCCCTCTGAGTTATGGAACTATGGGGAGAAGTTGTAGAAAACATAATGATGATTAAAGGGTCAGACTGGAATTGTCAGCTGTTCATTCAGTGAGTACTAACTGAGCAACCAGTCGGTAGCAGTTACAGGTCTGGACCTTGGAGTACACACTTTTGAGGAAGGCTGCACTTGCACTAATGGTTTATTGCTGTATGACACGACAAAATACAGGACTTAATACCACTTGGTTGTAACACTTCAACAGTTTCTAAAGCATCTGGATTTGGTACAGGATGTGGCTAGTATAATGTGTCTCTGCTCTGTGACATTTGTGGCCTTAGCTAGAAGATTCCAAGGCTTTTGAGGAGAATCTGAACATTCATTCATCCATACTTCATATTGGCTGAGTCCTGTTCCTGTCTATTGGAACACCTGCCTCTAGCTTCTGAATGGGGCTGGGGCTTTCTTGAAGCGTGGTGGCTGTTTTCCAAGGTTAAGTGTCCCCAAAGAAGGGGGCAAGGTGGGATATGTATCTTTACAATCAAGCTTCAGAAATTATGGAGGATCATTCCACTGTGTCCTTGGGCTGTGACAGTCACAGGCCCCCAGCTGTCTCTTGCTTTCTGGGAAGCAGAAAAGCAGGTGGGATGGATGAAACACATAGGTGTAGTCATCTTTGGAAGGTGTAACCTGCCATACTCTCCTGAATTGTATACACAATCTAACTGGGAAGACATAAGTTACCCACAACCATAAAATGCACAAATGGTGTTGGCACATAAAGCTTAGAGACATGGCAAGAATGACATCTCCTCCTGGGACACTGGGAGAGGCTTTGAGCTGAATCTCAGGTGAGTCAGAGGAGCCTTAAAGGAAAGGCACCCAAAAGAATGAGCCATGGCCATGTCTTCAGTGAAGGGGTTTGCTCTGGGAAGTGCAGGATTCTGTGGTGGAAACTCAGGTTGAGCATGGAGAAGTGGCTGGGGCCAGACAGGGCACCTGGGAATAGACTTCACTCTCTGCCCTCCTCCATTCCCTGTCCCTCTGCCCACAGCAGGCATTAAAAGTACTAATCCAAACTGGAGCAAGCTCTGCTGTTGAAGAGAGAAAATCGTATTTCAAAGGGATGCGATAGGCCTCCTGGAGGTAGCATGGGCTGAAATGAGCCAAAAGACACTTTCTTACTGTGAGAATATGAGGTCCTTCTTTTTTCAGTTCAGCCTATTGCTACTCCACTGGAGCACAGAGCACCCTTCACTGAGACCAGTCCTGGGCCTTCTCAGGCCACTGAGCAGACCCTTTAACAAGCAAAATGGCAGGGAGCCCCTGTGCTGCTGGCACTCGCTGCTTGGGACCATCTCCCCTCCCAAGATCACAGAGTACATGAATTCACACAGGGAAGCTCCCGAAGTTCACGGCTGCCTTTTTCTTAGTTGTTGCCTTTTCAATATTTGTCTGTGTTTTGAGAGTCCACAAGCATTGGAGGCAACCCCAGAGTCACTTTGCTTTCCTATTCCTGGCCCGCCCAGCCAGATTCTTGGGTCCTCTTGCCTCCCTCTTGAACCTCACCTCTGGTCCCTGCTGTGCCTGTGAGGTGGGGAGCAGGTCACCAGCGGAAGGAGCGTGACAGGGCCAGGCGGGAGGGGATGAGAGGAGGGGAAAGGGAAAAAGGAGATGGAATCAGTTGTGTGTGCTCAATGCCAGACCTAAAAGCCCATGCTGCAAATTGCTTTTTCCTTCATGCTTGTCCTAGGGAAATAAAGGCCCATTTATAACAGCACCCATTGAAAATGAAGAGTAATTGCAACAGGCCACTTATCAGGCCATCTCCGGGAGCAATCCGGCAGCTGTGAACCTCAGGAGCCTTCCTACTTGGGTGCGGATACCTTGTGCGCAGAGCCAGATGGTCCCAAGCAGTAAGTGCCAGCAGGATAGGGGCTGCCCTAGTGTCTTGCTTGCTATAGGTCCTGCTCAGTGGCCTGAGAAGGCACTGGATTGGTCTCTATGAGGGAGGTTCTGTTCTCTGGCAGGATAGCAGTGGGCCAAACTGTGAGGAAATCAAACTGTCTAGTTGCAAATCCCAGAACAGAAAAAGTGGGACCACCTGGAGGAGAATACTTGCCAAGGGCCACATTGCTGGGGATAACAGGTCTGAAATCACAGTGGATTATCACATACTCTCAATCCAGTACTCCTGCCACTTTACCTTGCTGCCGGGGACATCGTCTCCCTGGGCTGGCACACCCCAGCCCTTGTCTGTGGCCCTGGATCCAGCTACAGTCACGTGCCCTGGCACTGCCACATCCCTGCCATGCACAGCTAACGCAGGATGACAGAAGCCACGTCGAGGCTCGTTCTGATTTGATGACATTTCTTCAGACCCCTCAGAATTTGACATGAATAGGTACTCACATTTAAAAAGACTGGTGTCCCTAAGTGGATAGAGCCCACAAGCTGCCTGGAACAGGGTTCAAGGTGCCTGCTGGCCACCCACAGTGAAGCCTGGTGGTGGGTGGCATTCTCTCCATAGTTACCCACTGGGCCATGTCTCATCCACCCAGAGTCAGTTTCCATGACAACCACAAGCTCCTTACCCATCATATTCATCAGTAAAGGTTCCTGTCCCTGCTGTCTGAGTCCAGGCTCCTTGCCCAGCTGCTGTACCAGCCCACAGTTCCAGATCCCAGGTTTAGCAGTAAATGGTCAAACTGCCAGATAAAGCCTCCTGGGAGGTGCCTGGTAACTGGCTAGCCCTTGAAAATGACCACATAATCACTTCTTAATTGGATTAGGAACTGGCTTCCAGTGGTTCTTGTTTGCCACCTCCCTCCTGTCCTCTGGAGTTTAACATTAGAGCTCTTTTCTATTCCTCCTGCCCAACCTCCAAGCTCAAGAAAGTGCTAACAAAGGCTATACAAAAAAAGCCAGTAGTCCAAAAGGAAAAGGAAGCCTGTAGTTTTAGAGGATCCAGTTACCTGCAAGGAGAAAAAACAGCCCAGCATGGAAACACTCAGGGCTCATCTTACCTCTCTCAGGGCTAGTCCTGTTCTGCCCTCTACATTTGCTTAATCCTTTGGGGCTTTGCTTTCCTGATGCTCCTCTCTAGATACCACCTCCTTCACATCACAGCTCCAAATCCATTCCCACTAGGAAGTCTTTTTTTCTAAACCATTTTTCTGTGCATCATCTCAGAGCAGCTATATTTGGTTCTTGCAATATAACTTGGCATGTGTTGCATCAGGGAGGAAGGAGATTCCTGAAGCTATTTATTGTCTTAAGGTATTTTTGGTATGTTTTCTTTCTATGCTGGAAAATTCTCATAGTGAGCATACGTTGTTTATCTGCCCATCCAAAGCATCTCTTTGGACCATTGAGTCTTGTCTCTTTCTGTGAAAAAGCCATTGCATGGGATTCAGCTAGGGCTACATCCTTAGAGAGGGGATAAGTGCCTGAAGCAGGCCTGGCCAATTGGTATGTCATAGTGGTTGGTTCAGGGGTGACCACATGAACACGGAGGGTCAATCAGAACCTTCCCTGACCAATATCCACTCTCTTGGTTCTAACAAAAAGGAGATACTGACCTTTCTAGACTGTCTTGTGGCTAGGGGTTGTCATGACACTCAGTTCTGGTAAAGAAGATGTGAGCAGAAGTTGCTGGGAGAGACATCTGGGGAAAACTTTCAGAAATTGGCATGAGCTGGGCATGGTGGCGCACTCCTGTAATCCCAGCACTTGGGAGGCTGAGGCAGGCAGATTGTGGCAAGTTCGAGACCAGCCTGGGCTACAAAGTGAGCCTAAGGCCAGCCTTAACTGCATAGCAAGACCCTGTCTCAAAAAGACAAAAAAAAAAAAAAAAAAGAAGAAGCTGGCATGGCCACTTTTACCTAATCCTAAACAGCCACTGCCTCTGAAATCAAGACTGTCTAACCTGCAGGTTTTCATTCCAGCCATGTGGAAAGGCTGCCTGAGAATGAAGCCTGCTAAGAACTAGGGCTAAAGAGAAAAAGATGACAGTATCAGGTAAGCTCCTACACTGAGCCATGGTTGAAATATTAGAATGTTCCAGTTTGGGGAATTGGTAAGTTCGTTTCCTACCTAAGCAAGCTTACACTGGGCTCCGTCTTTTTCAGTGAGCAAGACATGACTGAAAACCTTCACATGGCTAAAACCATGTCTTTGCCTGTCCCTGTGCTCTGCTCCCTTAAGCTATCCTACATAATAAGATGCTGGATACAGAGATGATACACTATAAATCAATTCAAATCATGTGGAGCTTCCAAACTTCTTCAGCGTCAAATACAAGTTTGAAAAGACTTAATACTGTCAAACTAGACTCATTAAAGAACAAACTCATTAATTCTCAATGTGAGTGTCAAGCCAAGCACACCTCTAAAAATAGTGAACAGCCTGGAATTCCTTCTCATTTTCACTAAACCATTCCTTCAGCATTCACCCCTTCCAGGAAGCCTTCTGATCCGGTTTTAACTTCATCATCCTAACCACATTTGCAGTTACTCACTTTTGTTAACAGAACCAGCTGTGTTTGGTTCTGTGTATCATTTGAGCATAGCTGTGTGTAGCTCATCTCTTCAACCCCAACCACACCCCGATCCACCCCACCATCACATGACTGAACAACAGTCTAGAACAGGGAGTATGTCTCTACCATCGAACTAGGAACTCTGAGGCTGGGGACTCAGACTCTCCTATTAAGTCGGGGGATCCAGACGCTGCCTCTTCACACCAGATTAGGAACGGAAAGGTTTCTGTGCCCCTTGGAGCTCACTGGCAAGACTATCCCTCTGCAGAGATGGAGAGTGGGAAGAAGAAGGTGAAAGCAGCCGGAAGGGACCATCTTAACCTTCAGAAAAAAAACCCAAACTGATCCACAGCTCATAGGATTCATCCTGAATCCGACTCCATTTTTCAACAGCTTTCACAATATTCTAACTGACGTCCTGCCTCTCCTGGATAGCAGTGAAGCAGAAATCTCATCCCTATATATGGTCAGGTGTCTGCATTACAAGTTTTTCTTATTTCTCTTGTTCTTCGAATGTGTCTAACAGTGAATCCCTTTACTGGGAACTTGTCATACCCAAATAGACACACAGGGGGGCAGCCATGTGTTTACTGTTGTGTTCGGGTGGTTAACAGGCTAGTGGGAAACAATGCCATCACCTTTCTCTCTTCAACATGCAGCTCTCTCTTTGAATCCCTTGTTCCACCCCAAGATAAAGCCTTTAAACAGTAGCTATACCATGAGCAGCTGTGGAGGAAGCATGCAATACAGAGTCTTGAAGAAGGTGATGGCTTCCCAAAAGAGACAGGGAAAGTCTGCAAGAAGGAAGGATAGCTTGGGATGGCAGCAGGCATGAGGGTACCCAGGATACCCACGCAGAGCTGAGGGGGAGCACAGAGAACAGAGAATGGATGTAAGGAGGGCTGACCAAGACGGGCATGAGGGCGGGCTTATCTGTGGGAGAGAGGAACGGAGGAAGCCTTTGAATGCAGGCTGAGTCTGTGTTTAGTAGAAAAATCAATGGAGAGATGGGCCAGATCTTGGACTGGAGGGAGACATGATAAAAATAGTTCTAATGATCCAGACATCTGCATGTGGGCGGGTGAACACTCACCCAGGGGCTGCAGCAGGAAACACCGGGCATGGTGTGTTCATGGAGGAGGGTGACGTCGGGATCTGACTGAGCGACTCCTCAACTTTCAGACAAGCTGTGTCTCTTAGGAAAGGGTGATGGGAGTATTGGCTCAGTCCCCCACAGGGCTTGTGGCCCCAGGAGTTCACTTCTGCTCTGAGGGTCTGTTGCTGCCCAAGTGTCATCACCTCTGGGCTGCCCCCCAATAATCTATGCACACCAGGGTCCTCAGCTACTTGCTAGCCACTGGCAGTGACCAGCCAGGTTTCCTAGAGGAGATGGGAGTGGGAAGCAAGCTGCCAAGAAGCTTCGACCCAGTTAAACCAAGTTGAAGGGCCAGGAAGAGAAATGAAGTGTCTTCAGTCTCCACATTTTCCAGGCATCTGTATCTCACACTAAAGAAAGAGAAAGATGCGACACATTTGCACAATAACTCAAGACAAGGACTCCATAGCAACCCAAAAATCCACTCCTGACAGTCGCAACAGCAGGAGCTAGCAAAGATGGGTGGGAGACGTGCGTGGGGGATCAGAGAAGGATTCTCTTTTTTTCTTAAACTGAAGGAAGTGCTGATGGCAGGAACCAAGGCCTCTTGGAGCTTCTCTCACTCACGTCATTGGTGGAATCTGAAAGAGCCGTAAAGAGGAGTAGCTGCAAGTCTTGGGTGCAGGACACTGGGAGGATATACTGCTCAGGTACACAGGATAGGCTGTCAGGGCACAGTCCCTCCCGTCACCACTTGGTATACAAGAATTCTCCCTGGTTTTCAGAGGTCTGGCAGTAGGCTGAGGATGGACCCAACTTCTGGGGAAGTCAAATAATCTAGGATGGCTGAATCAGTCTGAAGACTGACTGCGCCCTTTAAAAAGCTAACATATCATAGACCACAGAGTGGAGCACTAGGCTACCTTGTGCCCTGTCAGATTTGCCATGTGAACTCTCAGTTTTCCCCATAATGAAATATACAGCCTCCCTTCAAGAGCTATTACAAAGCTGATGGTGGATAGTATGAGAAAGAAAAGTTTTTAAAGTCTAAATGAGGGCTGGGGATTTAGCTCACAGTGTAAGCACCTGCTTGGTGAGTGCAAGGTCATGGGTTTGATCTCCGGTACCAATTAAAAAAAAAAAAGTTACTATGTTGGGCCAGCAGCATAAGTGCCTGCCTGCAAGCATGAGGTCGTGAGTCCAATTCCTGGTACAAAAATAAATACAATCCAAACAAACATAAAAGGTTTCTGTGTGGGCATGCAGAGCAGCCTAAGTTAGCTGTGCCCAAGACTCTTTAACAGGGAGAGACATTTCCTAGGTGGGCAAAGAGCCAGTGTAAGGCATGTGAAGGGAATTTGTGCTCGTTAGGCCCAGGGAGATGGGGGAAGGTGCAGTGGGGGTGGCTCCGCAGCAGAACTGTCATCTGCTTCCTCCCGTAGACAGATGGATAGACTGGCGGAGTAAGCTCAAAGGAAGCAGCAAAGCGTAGCTTCCAATTTTTATTTAATTTTTAAAAAGATGTTTCACTCAAAAAGGAAGAGCATTCTGCTACCTTCGTGAAAAACCTTAATGCAACCCTTCCCGGCCCCGTGTACTCTTCCGTTGGTCTCTTTGTTTGGTAATGCTCGGACAACACTGGCTACTTTTTTAGATTCTGAAGCCCAGGTTGCACCATTGTCTCTGGGGAAAATATATATATATATATTTTTCATCATAATCTGGGGGATGAAGGGAGAAATGGCAATTTGACTGTAGTCTCACCTGTACTCAGAAGCCCAGATTTTTTTTTTAAGCAAACCATTCTCAGGAGTTTTATGAATATTAGAAGTGTGTTAGCTATGTGACTGTCCCTCACTGGATGAGGCAGAGGGCACTTTCCATACCAACTACCCTGGGTAGCACTGTCCTTATACTGAAGGCAGGGATTAAACTAAAGCATTTCTGGAGCACTTTTCCAAGTTCTCCCGATGCCATCCAACTCTCACCCCACAATGTGTTTCTCATTTCTTACTTTTTTTTTTCTTTTCAACCATGGAAAGTCTTCTCATACCTAGAACAACTCAATGGCCATTCTTCTTACTCCTGGATATCACTTTCTTATCTCCTATTCTGGACTGAGCAGGAAGAGACAGAGGCAAGAGGGAGCCCATCTGAGGAATGCTGGATGGACTCTTGGGTGGGTCTCCCCAGGTAGAGGGTAGCTGCCATGCTCAGGGTCTGGTCCTCAGCCTTGGGATCCAGAAACTCAGTTGGATCAGGTCAGTTGAAAGTGGTCAGCCTCTCATGGATGAGGGCAGTGACAAGCACCCAGAATGCCATTTCCTAAATTGTATGTCTACTTGAAGGCTTATATCCAGAGTATATTCAAAGAACTCTCAATACTCAGCAATAAGAAAAAAGCAAGCCAATTAAACCTGAGCAGCCAGGCTTGGTAGCACACACGTGTAATCCCAGCACTTAAAGGCTGAGGCAGGAGAATTACCATGAGTTTGAGTTTGAGGCCAGCCTAAACTACATAAGTGAGTTCAAGGCCAGCCTGCACTACATAGAGAGACTCTGTCTCAAAAAAAAAAAAAAAAAAGCAAGAGATACTACAACAAAGAAGATATAAGAGTAGCATTGCATATGAAAAGATGCCCAATGTCATCATTCATTAGAAAAACACATGTTCAGCCTATGGTGAGATACCACTACACATGTATCTGCCTTATATGTAAGACAAAAAACCCAAATACACTGACAATGCCAACTGCTGATGAGAATGCAAAGCAGAACAGCCACTGTGGAAAACTGAGAAGTTTCTTACATTAAGCATATACTTCCTACATGAGCCAGCAATTTCTCTTTTAGGTATTTACCTAAGAGAAATGAAAACTTTTGTTCACACATGCTCAAAAATCCTATACATGAATATTTATGTTGACTTTATTCATAGTCACCAAAAACTGGATGCAACCTAAATATCCTTCAACTAGACATAGATTAAAAATTTTAATTTAAATTTAAAAATTGTAATGTGGGGCCAGGGATATAGCTCAATGGCACAGTGCCTGCCTGGCAAGTGTGAGGCCTTGAGTTCAATCCTGTTACAAAAAAACCCAAAACAAAACAAAACAAAAAAACCTTGGTGATATGCACCTATAACCCCAACAATTGGAAATTGAGGCAGGAGGATCACTTGAGCCCAGGAGCTTGATTCTAGCCTGGGAAACATAATGAGATCTTGTTTACTGAAACAAAACAAAATACTATGATACATCCATCCAATGGAAAATTACTACTCTGCAATAAAAAGAAATGAACCATCAAGAAGCCAAGCCACGCCTTCCTGTGAGCCAGGAGCAGCTGCCATGGGGAACAGGAAGAGAACCAAGAAGCCAAACCATGTTTTTTCCCATGAGCCATTTGATGTGAAGGCTGGGAAATAAGAAGAGCAACACACACACACACACACACACACACACACACACACACCCATCTCCGTACTCCCGAAAGTGATGGGCTGATTCAGAGGAAGTCAGGCTAAGATGATGGCAACTGATGTAAAAAATAAATAAATAACTTGCTTGTATTGTTTGATTGACTTTGCAGGCCTAAAGCTGGTAGTCTGAGCATCTATTTGGAGGATAACAATATGCATTATAGTAGCTGCGGGGGATTTCCTTCTTGCTTTTAAAAGCTAATGTTTTGTTCCATTTTACCGCTTGGTTTTATTCCTGTATCTGGTAACCTAAGCAAGTGTTTTGAAGGTAACAATATGCAATATAACAACCATTGTTAAATTCCTATGATCTTGTTTTGAAAACCTATATAGATACTATTATTCTTTGTTGTTGTTTTGCTTTTGTTGTGGTTTTTGTTTTTTGTTTGTTTTGTTTTTGTCTTTTTGAGATAGAGTCCCACTATGCAGTCACTGGCCCTGGGCTCACTTTGTAGCCCAGGCTGGTCTCAAACTTGCAACAATCCTCCTGCCTCAGCCTCCAAAGTGCTGGGATTACAAGAATGCACCACCTTGCCCATTGTTGTTGTTGTTTTATTTGTTTTCTTCTTGATTTTTCTGTTATTTATTTTTCTCTTTAAAATAAAATAATTTTAAAAAGGAAAGAAAGAAATGAACTGAGCCAGCATGATACTGCTCCCCTATAAGCCAGACTATTTGGAAGGCTGAGGCAGGGGAATTAGAAATTCAGGTCAGCCTAACATAAAGGACATCATCTAACATTAACAAGACCATCTCTCAAAAAATAGAAGACCTGGGGTAGAGCTCAGGATTACCAGTACTGAAAAAAGAAAAAGAATGAACTGATATGTGAAATGACATTGGGTGCATTAAACTAAGTGTAAAAAACTACATTAAAAGGGTGGGTTATTGAATGATTTTATTTATTTGACAATCAGGATAAGCAAAATCATAGGGGCAAAAAACAGGGACCAAGGGAAACAGGGAATGGTTACCTATAAAGTGGCAGCATAAAGGGGTCTTTTGGGGTAGAACTGTTCTGCATTTCGTGTTTTCATAAAATGACGATATCAAGCATCTTTTCATGGGCAATACTGTCCTTATATCTTCTTTGGTGAAGTACCTCTTGCTCATTTTATGGTGATGTTTTCACAGTGCTAATATTTGTCAAAACTCATAATACTGTATGGTCCCAAATGAATTTCACTGTCAATTTAAAAAATAAAAAGACACACTTATCAGCACTACTTGGAAGGAGTTTAAAAACAAAATGGGAATATATCGCTAGATAAAAATCATTTGGTAGATGGGAAATGTAATCAGAATTTAAATAGTTGAAATCCTGGTTTTATCCAGGATGAAAGTAGAAATATTGGTTAATTACAGATTTTTTTTTGGTCTTTTGTGAGGCAGGGTTTCACTATGTGGTTCAGGCTGGCCTTGAACTCACTTTGTAGCGCAGGCTGGCCTATGAACTCATAGCAATCCTCTTGCCTCAGTCTCCAGAGTTCCAGGATTACAGGGGGGTACCTCCATACCTGGATAATTTCAGAATTTTAACAACAAGAATATTATTAAAAGTTGAATGGGGCAGATATGGTGGCACACACTCATAATCCCAGTATTCCAGAGGCTGAGGCAGTAGGATCACTGTGAGTTTGAGGCCAGTCTGACCTATATAGCAAGACCCAACAAAACAAAACAAAACCCAAAAAGTAAAGTTGAAGGGTAACTGGTAAGCAAATATATATATAACAGAAGCCATGCTGGGGAGATAGTTCAGCAACACAAGTACCTGCCTGGCAAGTGCAAGGTCATGAATTCAATCCCCAGTACCAAAAAACAAAAAACAAAAAAACACCCAGAAACCCTCCCTGTGGACCAGCGCCATGCTCAGACTGCTGCCACCAAAGGATGGCCAGACCTCAGCCCCTTCCGGCACACAGGCTGGAAAACAAGAAAAGCCAACACCCCAGCACCACCACTACCACCATAAGCAATCGGCTGATCTGGAGAAACACAGGCTGCAATGATAGCTATTGAGGTGAAATGCAATTTGATGCTTGTGTTGTTTGGTGTTACACTGACTGCAGGTCAAGGTCCAGTGGTCTGATCCTCTATTTAGAGGATGACAACATGCAGTGTTGCATCTACTGGGGAATCTTCTGAAGGTGGTAACCATTGTTAATTCTCTGTTATCTTATTGTGAAGTCCTGTATCATTTTTATTGTTTTGTTGGGTTGGGTTTCATTCTGTTTTGCTTTGTTTGATTTTGTTATATCCGATGGCATGGGCAGCTATTTCAAAGATAGCAAGATATATTGTGGTAGCCATTCTGGATTTACTATTGTTTTGTTTTGAAGTCCTTTATTGCATTCATTGTGTTGTTTTTATTGATTCTATTCTGCTTTGTTTTGTTTGATTTTTACTAAGTCTGAAGGTATCTATAGCCATTTCAAAGATCACAAGAGAAATTATGGTAACCATTGTTGATTTCATATTGTTTTGAAGTCCTGTGTCACTTACACTGGTTTGTTTTGATTGGCTTTGTTCTATTTCGCTTGCTTTTATTCTCTTTAAGATAAAAAAAATTAAAAGTAGTTAAAAAACAAACCCACTAAAGAAAAATGTGGAAATAAATCCAAATATATCTGTGATCATAGTAAGTGAAAACTGATGAACACACCAGTAAACAAAGATAGTTTGTGCTGGGTATGGTGGCACACACCAGTAACCTCTGCATTCTGGGAGGCTGAGGCTAGAGGATCCCAAATTTGAGCCCACACTCAGCAATTTAGAGACTTAACAAGATCCTGACCAAAGAAGGAGGGCAGTGTTGGGGGTGTAACTCAGTATGAAAGCCCTGGGTCCAATCAATCTCTGGTACTGCAAAATATATATATATATATATATATATATATATATATATATATATATGTTATATATGCTAAAATAAAATAACATGGAGGCTTGCAAGGAGAACAGGTTGAAGAAAATATATGCAAAGACAATATTAATATTAAAAAAATAAATATGGTATTGACATATTAATATTTAATAAAAATGTGTGGCCACTATTTAATACCTGCTTCATGTGAAGCTCTTTTCTGGACCTGTGGGGGGTGGTATGGAAGGAAAAGAAACACGACTACTCTCTTAGGGCACTGTAGTTAGAGTAGTGACCACATGATCCTGAATCACTTTATTTAGTCAACAAATATTCATGCACACTGTACAAATCCAACAAAATATGATATTCCTAAAAAGAAGATAAAGGAATGGTACCTACTTGGAACACCAACATTAGAAATATTTATTAATCAACATAGTAATTGGCTTCCAAAAGTCACTTTCCAATGGACCAAGATTCCCAGTATTCACACCTGGGTAGTCTCTTCCTCCTTTTAACTTGGACTGGACTGATAAGTCATTTTAATAATAGGATGTGGTAGTGTCAAAAAAATGTATCAATTATGAAGGCCCCAAAAACTTCTGCTTTTGCACATTGGTAAAGAAATCTGCCATGTAGTAAGCACAATTATCCTACTTTCTAGATCTAGACTGTGTAAAGGTGACAGCATGAGACTAAAAGCAGAAGACAGCTGCAGTTCCAGCTGACATCACACAATAGATCTTCCCACCTGGGTTCATCAACCCACAGAATCATGAAAGGTAATAAAATTGTTATCATTTTAAGTCAGCTAGTTTTGGAGATAGTTTGTGTTGCAGCTATAGATAACCAAAACAATCACTTTCAATGGGTGTTAGACATCTTACTAATTTCTATAAATGATGTATTTAATTTTTTCAACAGTACTTAGATGTATATGTAACTAACTCCCATTTTACAAATGGAGAAACTAAGGTTTAGAAAAATGTCACAGAGTAAAAGCAGGGCTCAATTCAAAAGCTTCTTGATTGTGGACTCCATGCCCCCAACTATTACATCAATGTAGCCAAATGGGGGGGTGGGAGTACAAAAAACTCTGGACATTGCAGAGCAAATTATGTCTTCATCCTTTTTAGTATGAACTTCATAGTTTCTCCCCTTCCTTTTATAATTTTGAGCTACTTAGGAGGAAAATAGATTCTGGAAAGATGATCAGATAAGTAGATGGATGACATAGTTGGGGATTTTATTATAGTTTTGACACATTTAATAATAAGAACTAATCATTCTCAGTGCTCAGTTGTCACTTGAGAACATGTAAATGCTGCATCTGTTCATTGCTTCCCTTCTTACAAAAAAAAAAAATTCCTAACAAAGCAGTATGCCTTATTCATCACCTGCAGTCATTATTGGAGATGTCTGAACAGGTAGGAAAGACCAAACCTTGATGAGCTCTCTTTTCCTCCATAGCCCAGGAAATCTTCCAGGACTCTTCTGGGCCCATCAGATGTTAAGGATCATTTACTACCCTCCTCACATTCACAGATGAGGAAGCAAATGTCCACAGATGTGTGGCTTCATTAAAAACTCAGAGTATCAGTCAAGCTAGAACACATCTCCAGATTCCTCCTGTAGTGCTTTCTGAACTCCAAGGCCCCAGAGAATCCCCCTCTTTGGCTTCACATGGGTCCCCGACCTCTGACATAGGTGTTGTGAGTCCAGCAGGCTCTAACAGTGCTGAGAACTGCCAGGATCTGTTGACAAAGGAACATGGACAGGCAATCAGCATGGAGGCGTTCAGCACCACAGACAGCTCCCACATTCTGTTCCTGAAAGCAGAGCAGAAAGGCTGGTTGTCAGGCAAGGAAAAGAATATTAATCTTAGGGATCATCTAGTCTAGCCTCCTCGGCTTACATGACTGGTAAGTCAGGAAAAGAGAGAAATTACTTGTTCGAGGTCATCCATCTAGTCAGAGAGAGCCAGAGATGGGGCCATGAGCCTACGGCTTCATATTTCAAGGCTCTTACATACCTGGTCCCAAAGATTTCTTACTGGAACACTAAGAACTCAAATCATGACATCTGAAATAAAAATCTTCAGATGCAGATAAATAAGAGACCAAAAAATCTAGAAATATAAGAAACTGAAAAAGCACACAGCCCCAGTGGGAAGGTTTGAGAGTTGGCCTCTTCCAAATTCTTGACAAGATTCTACTTCTCTAAGGTTATGTGGCCTTTCAGAAACAATTTGGTTACCATGGTAACCTCATCCCAGTGTTCATCTCCATGACAATTCATTAGAGTTTTTCACCCTCCGGTGTATTCACACATAGCTGCCTATATGTACATCCCAGAAAAATTAATATAAAATTATATTTTTGGAGTGCAGTATCTCATTATTTTAGTCTACAGCCAAGATCATAAGGAGGCACATTCTGGGGTAGACAGGATCCAGGGCATAGAGAAAGTACCCAGACAGTCTTTGGGGCAGCTCTGCCTTTCTACTGCCAGTATAAACCTCTTCTAATCTGTATAGCTCAGTATAATTCAGGCTCATCATGGGCACACATAGTTTCCCGCTGTGTCTTCTCTAGTGTTGCCTGCTGGTGAGACATGCAAGGACAAGAATAAAGGAGGCTGGTCCTACTGACTGTAACCTCTGTAGCACCTTGGGCCTGACTCTCCTGCTTCCCTTGCCTACTACATACCATCTTGGGACACATCTGAAGATGGCAAGACTGTCCAAAAAGGAAGGAGCCACTGTTCAAATGTTGGTTCTACCACCTTCTATCACTGGGCCTGTTTTCTGATTCACAGTGAGAGGGTGACATAGAACCACCAACCTCTTCCTGCAGAAGGGACAGAGCTGATTTCCTGTGCCCAGAAACCAGGTTGTCTCCTGAGGCTAGAAGTTCAATTTAGCAGTTAAAGAAACAAACGAACAAAAAAAACTTGCAATAAAAAGAATGTAGTCAGTAAATAATGTGTTAAAATGGGATTGCTTATGGGCCAAGAAGTAATGAAAGAGGTATGGGACTGAATAACTGGGAAGTAGAGATGTGTTCTAGTCCAATGAACTTTCCAGTCCTGATCTGAGAATTTAAGTTTATAGGATAGCATGAGACTTCATTCTTTTCCTTTTATAGGAGAGGTACTTGTCTTTTTCAACCCAGCACCTACCCATTTGTGCCAGCCCTCTCTCATCCTGCATTCCTCCACTCCCAACCCTGCCCTAGGCAACCTAGTGATGGCATGTGGTGGAACAAAAGATGGACTGTGGAGACAGACACACAAAGTCCTCTCGTTTTCTAGCTTAAACTGACCTCTCTCAGTATTCATGGTCTTCTCTGTGAACCCCAACATATAGAGTTTCTGTGAAAATTAAATCATGAAATGTCTATAAAAAAAGTTGGGGTCTAGATAAGATTTAGTAACTCTTGGTTCTTCCTTACCTTGACCCTTCCCCATCTGCCCCTCACTTCTGAATGATTGCAGATTCTGTCCTGGAGCATGAAGATGCTTCTCTCAAACATGACCCCAAGACAGCAGTGGAAAAGAAGCTGGGACATGAGGACCCCAAGTAGAGTCAGTCATTAGCTAAACTTTTTCATCAAAATTCATTTGCAAGGCAAGGTCACGTTCTGGAGCTAGATGGGGGCTCAGCAACTTGGAAACAACACAATGACTAATAATAGAAGATCTGTTAAAGTGTGGTATATGCATAAGGAAAACTATGTTTTATTCTTAAAATGAACACACAGACATCTGTTCTTGATAAGAAACATTATCACTATATATTGCTAAGTGAAAAAACAGTATCACAATGTATATTCATAATGTTTTGGGGAGAACAACCTCAAGTTTAACCCTATAGACTCCTAAACAAAAGAAAAGATATATACCAAAGGTTTCATAGTAATTCACCCTAGGTTGCAGAACATACCAGTTACTTTTTGCCTGTACTTTTCTTTCTTTGTTACTATAAAAATTAATTACTTATATAATTTTAAAAGGAAAAATACACTGAAGATGTACCCATGGTTTCAGCAGTCTCCTGTAGGGTGGCATTCAAGAACCTGGCATGGCTCGGCTCTCCCTCATTCTGCATTCAGGGCTTTATGATTCAGTGTCTCATGCTAGCCTGGCCTAACTATATCCTGACTGACTGTATTAGTCAGTTCTCTCATCACTGAGACACAATACTGACATAGCTTGAAGAAGAAGAGGTTTAAGGTAGCTCATGTTTTCAGGAGATTCAGTACCTGGGCAGCAGGCTCCAAGGCAGAAGTAGCATGGCAGAAGGGCATGGCAGAGCAAAGCTGCTTAGTTTATGGTGGCCAGGAGGCAGAGCAGGGAAAAGGAGCCAAAGAGGAACAGGTGATGTATATAGCACCCAAGGGCTATCTTCCAAGACGCATGCAGTCACACCCAGAAACATGCTCTACTAATTCACTAGGCATTTCTTAATCCAATGAACTTGACACATTAGGTTGAACAGTTTAACAGTTACAATTCACCCCTCATCAACTTCACCACATCTCCTTAAAATATGCTTAATCTCCAACTAAAAAATAACAGGTTCATGCTTCTACCTAACTATCCCATGTCCAACCAGAAATGCAATCATCTCTCCCCCAAAGTCTCAATGGTTCTAGCATTTTTCAAAAGTCCAAGTCCAACTCTTCTGAGACTCAAAGCAAACTCTTATCTGTGAATGTCTGTAAAAATAAAAAAAACAATTTGCAAAATACCAAGGTACAATGTAAAGAGTAAATATTCTCATTCCCAAAAGAAGAAACATGAGTGTAGAAAAGAATCAAACCAGGGCTGGTGATTTAGCTCAGTGGCATAAGCACCTGCCTGGCAAGCATGGGGTCCTGAGTTTGATCCCCAGCACAAAAATAAATAAATAAATAAATAAATAAATAAATAAATAAAAATCAAACCAAAGCAAGCAAGAAAAAAAAAAAAAACCAGCAGGGCAAACATTAAATCCTGTAGCTCCGTGTCCAGTGTCTGTGGTACATGGTGGTAAAATGTGAGTTTAAAGGCCATGCTGGCCTCACCCCTACAGCAATGTCCTCATGACCTCTCTCTTAGGGCATTTCCACTCAAGGCCAGCAGCTTTCTTTGGTTGATATTCTATATACTGGATGTCTTAATTACTTTTGAAAATACTAGACACTCCAAGTTTAAGGAGGAAAAGTTTATTGTAGCTCACACTTTGTAGAGCTTTCAGTTCGCGTCAGCTGGGTTCAAGGCAGAGTGGCACAGCAGCAAGGCATCACAGAGGAGAAACAGTTCAGGGTGGGCAGGCAGAAGACAGCAAAGCAGTGAGCAGCAGAAGCGGCAGCAGCAACATGCAATGAGGCAGAAGCCTCTCCCTTTTATCCCTTCCAGGCTACTCACATTTTCGGTGGTGCCACACATACCCTCAGTGAATCGTTCTATTTTCGACACCCAGAACTATGCTTAACTAACCAGTGGACTCATTTAGTAATCATGCACTCTTAACCCCAGCACTGCATAGTTTAAGCCCAGCATCACACACTCTAGAACCAATCACCACTGAAAATCCACACTTATGATTGTATGAGGCTTTGGGGGGACATCTAGATACAAGCCATAATACCTGGCATCTGTGCCTTCCTGGGGTCTCCCAGGCTTCATTTCTGCAGCTTCATCCATTACCCTTTCAGGGGCTCCTTGCCTAGCCTCTCAGGGCTTCTTCTGAAATCTTGGTAGAAGTCTCCCTGACTCCACAACTCTTGCATTCTGCATGCCAGTAAAACCAGCATGATACAGTGGTCTCCTGTCAGCAGAAGCAGCAGCCAGGCCCCCTTGGATCACAGCTGCAGCAGCCTTTGAGTGCCTGGATGGCTGAGCATGGTGAAATGAATCCCAAAGAAACTGATACCCTAAAAAGGAGACCCTTCTTGACTAGATGTCCTAGGGATTTTTCTCTCAAATGAAAGGTTAACACTTTTATACACTGAAGTCTGCCATGGGTAGGGTCTTGCTGATTCCCAAGATGGCCTAAAGGCATTTTTTCTTTTTGTCCCTGTGTATAATATTTTTGAGTTTGTTTTGTTTTGGGGGGAGATTGTTTGGTTTTTTTTGTTTTTAAGACATGGTCTCACTATGTTGTTCAAACTAGGACAAGGGTGGCCTTCAACTCATGGTGATCATCCTGCCTCAGCTTCCCAAGTCCTTGTATTTCAGGTATATGCCACTAAAACTGGCCACATAGTTTCTTTTTAATACTAATCTCTTAAGCAATCACACTTTTTTTGTTTTTAGAAGGGGGGTCTTTGTGAGACAGGTTTCACTATGCAATTGAGGCTGGCCTTGAACTTGAAGCAATCCTCCCATCTCAGCTTCCCAAGTGCTAGGAACACAGGTGTGTATCACCATGCCTGCTCCCCACACTTCCTTTTGACTCCAAATTTTTAAATAGTTTATTCTGGGACAGATTTTAAGTTTTCTATTTTTTCCTACTTAGCCTTTTGCCCTTCATTTTAATTGTAAATGTGGCTTAAAGCTATCATCAGTACACATGCCAGAGCTTGAGTAGTGGGATGTTTTAAATTTTCCTCTCCCAGATTAGGGCACTGCCTTTAATCTCAGTCTCCTTCAAATACTCAAGGCATAGGTAAAATCTAGACAAACTTTTTGCCAGAGTGTAACACGCATGCCCTATAATCCAATTGCCAATAGGGTCCTTATTCCAAACTGAAACCTCCTGAGCCTGGCCTTTACAGTCTAGATTCTTATCAGCATCATGGTCTTTTGAACTCTAAGCAGAATCACACACAAGGCTCTGTGGCAGCAGCAACATGCAATGAGGCAGAAGCCTCTTCCTTTTATCCCTACTCCAGTTTTCTTTCTAAAGGCTCTGTGACAGCAGCAACATGCAATGAGGCAGAAGCCTCTCCCTTTTATCCCTACCCCAGTTTTCTTTCTACTTTCATAGGGTCTCACTATGCAGTTCAGGCTGAACTTGAGCTCACTTTGTAGCCCAGGCTGGTCTTGAACTTGCAAGCATTCTCCTGCCTCAGCCTCCTGAGTGCTGGGATTACAGGCCTGTACCACCATGCCTGGCTTCTAGCCATTTTCCAAATTCTACCTGTAAACCATTTCCAGAAGCTTGTAAACCACATGATCAAATGCAGCAACAGCAATGACCCGGTATCTCTGGTAACAATTTCCTGTATTGTCACTGTCAAGAGACAATACCTGACACCCACAATTTAAAGGAGGAGAAGTTTGATTTGGATCATGGCTTCAGGAATTCAATGCTATGGTTTGGCAGGCTCCAAGGCAGACACCTCATGGTGCAAGGGCACAATGGAGTAAAGCTCCTTAGTTCATGGTGGCCAGGAATCACAGCAGTGGAACAGCTCTAGAGAGGAATGGGTGAGGGATCATAGGTAGTACCCAAGGCCACACCTCTGTGACCCACGCAGACACGATGGTGAGCATGGTCTACTAATTTTTAGGCATTTCTTAATCTAATGAAGTTGACATATCAAGATTGTTAGACTGGGGCTGTGGGTTTAGCTCAGCAGTATAAGTACCACGAGGTCGTGAGTTCACCCGGTACCAAAACAAAAAAACAAAACAAAACAAAACAAAAAAAACACTGTTACATTGATCTTGAATTTCATATGGATCCAAGGAAAGATATGTGCACACTTTAAAACATATTTTTCACTTAATTTACTGCATAATCAAGAGTTTTTCACATAGGTTCTCCTTTAAATTTTCCAACCATTCATAGAAGTCAATTAACGTGTACTGTTTTATAGGTGAGGAAACTGAGGCTTTGAGACTTTAAGTGATTTCTCTGACCGTTAAAAAATGTAGAACTGAGTAGAATAGTCTCTTCCATTCCATCTAGTTACTTTTCTCTTATTGCTGAGATAAAATACTTGATGGCCAAAATGAAGGAAGGGAAGGTTTATTTAGCTTATAGTTTTTGGAGGTTTCAGTCCATAATCAGCTGGCTCCAAGGCACAGTGGCCTGGCACAAGGGCAGCCACTGAAGTAGGTACCAAAGGCTACAAGCAAAAAGAAAAGAGCACGCCTCCTTCCCTCCCTTATTTTGTGTGCCAGCTACCCGCCCCTGGGCAGGTGCAACACTCATACTACCAATCTCAGTGCTAGACAAAGAGCCAGTCGCAAATGCTAGTCTCAGTTGCCTTTGCAAGGCCTGCCCCCCATGACCACATAAGGCTTTGGGGGGACATCCAAACACAAGCCATAACATATTCCAAGTCTTTCTGCTCTGCACACTTCTACCAGCCCCCCATTCTCTTGTATGGCCTTTGATGAGTGCTCATTTCTGTAGTATGAGCCGGGCCACATCTTTTGGGCCCCTCCCACATATTCCCCATCATGAAGCTTCAGGAAGTAGAGGCAGGGTGGGCCCAGGGCCTGGCTTTAAGGAAGAGTTGCTCTTACAGTAAGGCCTAAGACGTGGGGAGTGGACAGGGGACACAGATCTCATGAGGAAAAGGAGAGACGACCCAAAGCAGGTAACTACCTTTTCTTCTAAGCCCAACCATTACCACCCCCATGTTGCAGCTTCACCTCTTTATTTTCCTTCCAAGGCATGAGAATGTCTGTGGTTGGTAGAGGCTGTATGTCGACAGACCCTGGGCAGGAGGGAAACTATTGTAGCCTGCTCATCTTGCTGGTCCCCTGTCTTACTTTGTCTCATCCTCTTCTCCCTTTCTTGCTTTCTCCATCTCATCTTGTCTGCACTCTACCTTCATATTTTTGCCCTTTCCACTTTGTCTTTCTCCTGTTTCTTTCTTTCTTTCTTTCTTTCTTTCTTTCTTTCTTTCTTTCTTTCTTTCTTTCTTCTTTCTTTCTTTCTTTCTTCCTTTCTTTCTTTGGCTTTCTAGCCCAGCTAGAATGGGAAAATGTCCCTGCCCAAAACTCTGGCTCTTGGCCAAGACACAAAGAGAACCTGGGGCAAGACTTCCAGTAAGAGAACTGGAGATGCACAAAGGGTAGCTGAGACACTTGCTTAACTTCAGCTTTGGAGCAAAGACAGGGTCCATGGCTGTCGGCCTCCCTCAGCCCAGCCTCACTCAGCAAGGATCTGGAAGTCTGTCTGTGACAGATGTTGGCTTCTGTCCATCTGGCTGCATCACTGCCAATGTTTAAGATCCATATCCCAGGCTTTCTGAATGGCATTCCCCTGTAAATCAAGGAAGACCTTAGAGCACAGCTAGCTCAAAGGTGTCCATGGAACCCCATCCCCTCTGGTACTGGTGGCTCAAAAAGAAACAGTCAAGGAATAGAAGATGGCCACACTAGGTGTCCATGTGCATGATTATTTCTGCAGTCCCATCACTAATATCCGAAGACAGAACATGAACTGTTTTCATCTCAGCAACCTGCTCAGCACCCACCACTGGCTTGGGCATTAGTCAGACCTGGGTTTGCGTATCACCTCCAGTGCCTGTTAACTGAGGGTATGATCTTGAGCCTCAGGCTGGCAATCTTACGAAAGCTGGTTTGATGACTGTGTGGTCAAAAATCGTTCAAAGCTAATGTTCTCCAAGGGTCAGAATTTTTCTGTGCCTGAACTGGAATGTACCTATCAGAAACACAGATTTAGACAACACAGCTGTTATCACAAGGGGAAGCTCCTGAGCACCTGTCACTCCTGCTTTCAGCTGGTATTCAGATTATATCACATGCTTGATGTGATCTTGCTTTGACAAGAGAGGATTAGGGGCCGCACCCAAAGGACACTATTCAGAATCCCACCAAGTCCTTGGTGTTAAATACTGTATGTATGTGTTCTGCATGCATTCACGTGAGTGCATGTATCCTTTCTTTTAGCTTTGCATAGGGGATGTTTGACACTTTTGTCTGTACTCACCACACTTCACGCTTTATTCTTTCCCATTGAAACCATCTCTCTGGATCAAGTCTGCTCTGGATCTGCTGCTTCATTGGGATCCAGGGAGGATTACCATCATGTACTCTTCTGGGTAAACTTGGCTTCCACAAGCAAGAAGGAAAGTGTGTGGATGTCATGATGTAAACCTTCCCCATTGTCCCGTGTTCAAGAACATCTTGCTGGTGAGGTTATACCTGACCCCAAAAGTACATCTGACTCAGAGAATGGGATATGGAAGGCTTGGCTGAAATCCGAGATGTATGGAATTAGTTACCTCTTTCTTGGGGTACCGCCTGTGGCTTCAGGGTTCCTGGAAGATGGAACTAGACTCTTGGCTCACACCTGGCCCAGAACCTGGCCCACAGCAGAGTCACAACTGACAGTGATTTTGGGCACACTCATTAAACTGAACCTCAGTTTCCCCCCACCAAAAACAGGAAACTAGCAGAATGTCTGCACCTTTTACTCACTAATGCCCTAGCTTTATGACCTCAGGTAAACTTTTGTGCCTCATCTGTAAAACCGGAGTAGTAAAAAAACCTTTCTCACAAATGTGAGAACTCAGTGGTTGGCTCATTAAGTACTTGATTATTTCTATCCTGCTTATAAAAGTGCTTTAAAACTACAAAATGAGCCTGGTATGGTGGTGCATGCCTATAATCCCAGTACTCTTAGAGGCTAAGGCAGGAGGATCACAAATTCAAGCCCAGTCCTTGTTTCAAAATATGCAAAAGCTGAGTTTGATCCTTAGAATCACAAAAACAAAACAAACACACAGAAAACACCTCCAAAAATTACAAAATCCTTTTAAAACATGAATTACTAGTTTTCTATCTGAGGGCCATAGTTCAGATTCTATTTTACTGGGAAAGTTCAAATAATACACAAAACTAGCAATAATCACAACCATCTATTAAATGTCAGGCCCTGTGTTGGCTACTTAACACACACCAGGGCAAGGAGCTAGGGTGCTATCACTCCCATTTTGTAGATAAGGAAGCTGAGGCACTAGCATGGTGAACTTCTGAGTTACAGGGATAAGAACAGCATGCAGGATTTCCCAGACCAGGATCCCAGGCTTCTCTCTGCTGAATCTGGTGCCCTCTGAGACTTGGCCCCTGCATCCCGGGCAGGTCTCATAGTAAGAGGTCTTGCTACACAGGAACTAGAGACGGCAGAAGGACCCTGGGAACTATTCCCTTGCCCATTCTCCGCTCAGTGCCCAAGGTTCAGGATTCTGATCTAGTGGGGACCTTCTCTGGAGCACAGTGCCTCACGGGCTCCCATCTTACAAAACTTGGTGTTCCCATCCCTGCCTGGGGTTTACATAAAGTAGCTCAGTAAACACACCCCAGGGCCACTAAGAATGGCTACAAGTGTGATCTCTTTCCTGTCGTCCCCTCCTCGAGGGCCCCACTCACGCCAGCTGCTTTCCCCAAGGCCTGAGCTTTGCCTTTCTTTTATGCGCCTGCATGAGCACACATCCACGCCCATGTGCCTGGACTGACACCTACTGCACTTCATGAAATGAGGAACAGACACACATAGCATGCAGATGTGTCTTCACAGTCCTTTTTATTTAACAGTCAGAAAACCTCACGAAGCTCCACCACGAAGACTTTCCTTCCTTAGCAAATCGGGAAATTCAACCCCTGAACCACCTTCCTCTTTCCCCAGCACACTTAGTAGCAGATGATTTTATTAGAGGAAAGTTACGATAGTGTTTATCAGACCAGGCAGACCAGTGAAGCCTGTGTTCCTCCGGAAGCCCCCGTTTTCAGTCCTTTGGACCTGTATGTTACCCTTTGCAGCTCTTTGAGCAACCAACTGGGTTACCTGGCCTCCAGATACCTGTGCTGCCCGTGGCCAGACACCCAGGTTGCCTACATCATCAAACTGTTCCCCCGGACCAGGCTGGCTACCTGTCTGTCACACCAAACTGTCAGTGGAACACTGTCCCTGCTGGAAAATTTGTCTCATTTGTCTCTTCTTGACAAAGAATCTCTACATTCTACCCCTGGCCTCACTGTCCTGCCCTGACCCTCTGAATGAATCCCCTGGGGCAGCAGGACGAGGAAGAAGGGGACATACCCAGTAATGATTCTGCATGGACAGGACTGTGCGGGAAGAATCAGGAAGATGCCAGATCTTTCAGTCAGTGACTCTATGATTTGCTCAGATACATCCCCTACGACCTTCTGGTACCAAAGATAGGAGACCTTTCTCTCCACTTCTTGTTTCAACCATCTTCTCATCTAGCACCAGGAGAAAAGAGGTGAAATCCACTAGAACCTTCTTCCCAAAATCTTCCAAGTAGGGCTGGCACTAAGGGCTTTGCCAGGTCAAAGCCTTGCCTTCTCTCTCTGCGGTCCATTTCGGCTCTCACCCAGGCCAACAACTTGCAGACAAGCAGACTCAGGCCCTCTCCCTTTCCCAGGTTCTTGACACTTAACCTGCCTCAAGGGAAGCTGGCGCCCACAGGAGGCAGGTTTCTGGATACCTGGGGCATCTCATACTGGGAGGTTCCAAGTCCCTGCGAGACTTGGGCACCTGAAGTCTTGAAACATCCCTCCCCTCTCCCCTTTCTATGCAACAAGGAAGCACCTTTGTAGCTCACATAAGCACCTTCTACACAGGGGCTGAGGAGGGTGGAGGACAGGGTAGAGACTGGGGGAGCTGGGGAGAAAGAGTCCTTAGACGGTGTTTTTGGTCCTATCTTTAACTGATTAATATTTTAACTCGACCTAGCTCCCTCCTCTTCCCATGGGTAAATTGAATTTTATTTGTTCACTAGCCTCATGTATTAATTTTACTGTTTTCTTCTTTTTTGGACTTAATTCACTGGTTTCCCCCCATTTTACGGAAAACATTCAGCTCCCCAGTGATCTGACTAATCTCACCAACTGTCTGGCAGTCTTGCAGGACTTGTCTCCTCTTCCGTCGGCGTAGAAAACTGTTCCCATTCCCTTTCCCTAGTCCGGGCTGGCCCCGATGTGCAGCCCCAGACCTGACCCCACCGCTTCCTGGGCAGCACACCCCACCCCCGGCAAAGTTTTCCTGGACTGGCTCAAAGTACCTGCCCACCAGGGTACACGACCCCCACCCCCATCCCCACCCCACCAGGAGCAGGGAGGAGGCCACCGAAAGCTCAGCAGTTGCCGCTTTATTACAAAATTCCTCTTCAGATGCAAAATCAGGCCAACCAGCTCGGCGGCTCTGATTCTTCACAGCTCCCGCCCACTCTGCTCACCGCGCTCACACCGCCCTCCGAAAACACACAAAACTCCCACGCGAGTGCCCTCGGCCAGACACCGCACGCCACTCACGCCCACCCCGCCCCAAACTTTCTTTTCTTCTTCTGTTTTTTTTTTTGCTTTGTTTTGTTTTGTTTTGTTTTGTTTTTTACAAAAACAAAAAACCGTTAAGAACCCTCATCCCCCCCCCCACGCCGAAGCCTGCACAGGACCGTGCCCGGCGTGTGAGTCCCTTCCCGCGCCTCCGCCGCCGCTGTCCCGCGGTGTCCTCCACGCCCGGCCCCAGGGCGCGTCGCTCGCTCGGAGGCGGCGGCCGAGCCGGGCGGGGACGAGGTTCCAGGCGTCCTCGGCTGGCGGCGGCTGCGGGCCGGCGCTCAGTACAGCCCCAGGATGGCGGCGCCCACGTCCTTGGAGGGCCGGCGCTCCTCCACCAGAAAGTTGATCATGCTCTCGGACTTGATGAGCAGGTTGCAGCCCAAGAAGAAAACGCCGAAGACCACGGTGAGCGACAGCACGCAGAGCACTGCGATCTGCGCCACGCGCGACACCCACAGGCTGCGCTCGTCCGGAGCCAGCCCGGCGGGGACCCCATCGCTGGCGGCCAGCGGCGCGCCCCCCGGGCAGCACTCTAGCCACGTGCCCAGCCCGTGGCTGCGGTTCCCCAGGGCCGCCCCGGAGCCCCCGCCCACACCGCCCACCTCGTCCAGGCCGCTGTGGTTCAGGAAGGTCGCGTTCATCGCGGGGCGCCCGGGTCTCGCGGCGCGGTCCTAGGTGCGACGGGAGGCTTGCGGCGTTAGTACTCTCGGGGACTCCGATCCGGAGAGTCGGGAGCGCAGGAGGGCCAGTGGGCGCCCACGCGCTGGCACCTTCTCGGGCCGCCTATCCCCGGGCGCTCGGTGGGAAGCTGCGGCCAGAAGCTGCGAGCAACAGGCGGCGCCGAGCAGGAGCAGGAGAGCTCAGCGCGCCGCCTTCGCGCACCGAGCAGGAGCAGGAGACCTCAGCGCGCCGGGGGGCGCCGGGCAGGAGCAGGAGAGCTCAGCGCGCCGGGGGGCGCCGGGCAGGAGCAGGAGACCTCAGCGCGCCGGGGGGCGCCGGGCAGGAGCAGGGGAGCTCAGCGCGCCGGGGGGCGCCGGGCAGGAGCAGGGGAGCTCAGCGCGCCGGGGGGCGCCGGGCAGGAGCAGCGGAGCTCAGCGCGCCGCCTTCGCGCACCGAGCCGCCAGCGCCCGCGCCCCTCCCCTAGCAACCGCCACGCCCGCCCGCCCCGCGGCGTCTGGGGGCGGGGATCTCCCCGAGAGCCAGCTCTGTACCTTGAGTCCCACCCCTATGAGGGTCCCGAAGCCACTGTACACGCTGCCTTGCTGGCCGGTGGAGTTCGACCTTTCCTACTGGTGCGTAATGGACTAGAAAATCTCCCCCAACGTACCCATGCGAGAACTCGGTGCTCTTAGATCAAGTTCTTATGAAAAGCTGCTCTAAATCTGTCATTGAAACCCAAGTAATCAGAGTAGCAGTGATCCCCACGTGGCCCATTGTTTCTTTAAACCCAGGTAATCAGAAGAGTAGCCAGTGGTCACCACCACCATGGCCCACCCACTCTGCTACGGCCCTGGGTCCCAGGCCATTTTACACCACCTCTTCAGAGGACCTCCCAGCTTTGCAGGGAGGTTGGGGAGACAAGCTAAAACAGGAGTGCGTTAATGCTCTCTGCCTCCTTCCCTAGTCCACCGCACACCCTGCCTCGTTTAATTTTTAATTAAAAAATAAGTTATTGGGATTTTCTTTTTCTGTTGTTACAAAAATACAGTCATTGTAGACTACTTACAAAACGTGAATTAACAAAATGGAGAAAACTTTTTTTAAATCTCATAATCCTACCATGCAGCAAGGGTTGGTCGACATCACCTTGACACAAACCCTTCTGGGCCTATTCTGTTTGTTCTAATCTATATACAACATACTAGAAACAGGGATGTGACTTTCTTGTATACAGTTTTGCACGGCACAGGTCTCCAGCCTGGACAGTTATCCTTTGCATGTGACAGGTGGGTTTCCTTAGGGAATGCTTAGGTATGCCCTCTGCCCATCCCTCTTCTAAGACCAACCCCCTGACTCTCCGACATGGAACTTGGAGCCATACTGTTGACTCCACCTGGCAGAAATCCTACTGACAACTGCAAAGAAAGGGTTGAGGGGTGAGTGGGGTATGGTACAGGGTCCACCCTGCTCCAGGAGGTTGTGTGGAGCTGATGGTGTAGCTAGATTTTGCTTTATTAAGCATGTACTTTATGCTTGGTGCACTGAACACATTACATCATTGAAGGGCTCACTCTAACCTCTGAATTTCAGTTGGGCAGTCCCAGTGATGTGAGGAAATTGAGGCTCAGAGCGTTGCAAGACCACATGGCTGGTTAGGCACAGGCCACACAGCTGGTTAGGCATCAGAGGAGGGGCAACTAAGTTATTCCTTTCCCTTCTTCCATCATTCTTGGGCTCGTTCTCTGGATACCTTGGAGTTGGGTGTTGAGGGGATGGGGAGGTGAAGATATTGTTTTTGACCCGGAGCAGGGAGGTATAGAGAGAATTTGGGCCTGTGGAAACAGTGACTGCCAAGGAGCCTGGGATCCTCTTCAGAGCTGCTAGAGGCAAACCTTTTAGAAACAAGTGTCCAGGGCCAGAGGTTTAGCTCAGTGGCTTAAGCGCCTACCTGGCAAGTACAAGGTTGTGAGTTCAATCCCTGGTACCAAGAAAAAAAAAAAAGAAAGAAAGAAAGGAGTGCCCAAACTGCAACCCAAAATCTACTTATTTATTGCAAAGTCGCAACATGCCAATTAAACCTGACTACTGAGGTATAGTTTAGAAAAAAATTAAAAGAAAAATAACATGTGCCATAGGCTTACCTCCACAGCGCTATATAGCAAGACACTCAACCACGGTCACTTGTCTTTTGCAGAGATTCAAAAGCAGGCAGCAACTCAGGATACCTTGCAGTGGGAAAAAAGGGAAATTTTGGGTGTACTCTGACTGGGGGGCTGTTAGAATGGGAAAACTAAAGTGTGCTTACCAGAAGAGGGGTTCGGTAGGATTGCTGAGGGGAGCATATTTACTTTCTCCAGTTTCTCCTACTTTGGAAATAAGGACAAGGTTGGGAAAGCTGCCAGTTACTGATAAAGTTCTGGCAATTTCTATCTATGAAATGTTGGCAACATTATGATAAAAACCTATGTATCACTTGTGATTTTATTCAGTATTCTCTAATTAGACTGAAGGGCAGTGACTGGCCCTATGACTAGGGGTTGTTGATTTTAATTGGCCCTTTGTGGATTTGGTCTTTTGGGATCTTCCACATCAGGAGTTGGGTCCTGCCTGATTTCATCTCAGCCAGTGCTCGCTGCCCAGTGCAGTGTTCTTTCTGTTTCTCCTTTCTGTCCTTTCTGGAACCACTGGTACCATCAAGTCTGGTTGCAATTTGATATGTATTAACCCTTGCTTCCTATAATAATACTAACAGTTATGGACTTCTGTACCACAACCCCCTCCAAACTGAGCAGACATATAGTCTCTTATTCTAGACAGTAGAAATATTATAGGCAGTCAGACAGGGCTAGGCCCTCAAGGGAGTCAGTGTAGAGGGTGAGAACACATTACAACTGTGGCTGGAGGCGCGTCTGTCAAAAGCCAGGTGTCAAGATAAAGATGGAATAACCAGGCCTACATGCTTCCCCAAAGGATAAACAATAAATTGAAGATTATACTATAATTGGTATCACCTGGCCCAATAAAGTCTAGACAGACCCACTAGGTGGGTGACCAAGACCTCCTGATCCATCCCTTCCTTTAAAGCTCTTTGTTCTTTCCATGTACACTTGATACATGACATACTTCCCCACTGGATCAATATTACCTCAGTGGCTATACTTGTAGCCTTGTTGGTTGATCATAGTTTTGACCCACCTTGTCCCCACATTGTGATTTTGCTCTATAAAACTTCCTCTGTGAAGTGGAGTCCACAGTACCTGTCTCTCAATAAATTTTTCCTACTCTTAACTTCCATTATTCCTTAGAATTCATTCTTCAATTTTGGGGAACAGGCATTTGGCAGGTTTTTTACCCCTGTGTCACTCTCATGTAGTTCCTCAGAGCCAGGAATCTGGAAGCAGCTTAGCTGATGGCTCTGGTTCAGGGTCCCTCCCAAGACCTTTGGAGGGGGTGTTGGCCAGGGCCACAGCCGTCTGAATGTTTGCCTAGGGGTGGAGGATCTACCTCTAAGATCTGTTGGCAGAAGGCCTCAGTGCCTGATGGCTGTTGATGGGGTTGCTTGACTGTCCTCATGACACAACAGCTAACTGACTTCCAAAATGCCCGAGTCGCTCTCAGAAGTACATGGTAGAAACTGAGCAACGGGTTGGAGGGAAAGAGGAAAGAGCGAGGCTGCAGGACATGTTAGTTGTCACTGTTATTTAATCCTCGCAGCTACCTGTTGGAAAAAAAATCTTTGCCCCATTTTAAGGATGAGAAAAATGGAGATTCAGGAGAAAAGTCTTGCCAGAGGTCACAGAACTGATATGAAGCCCGGCCAGCTGTGACCCCTTAGTGACTCACAACCAAGCCCACACTCTTTCCACAGCTTAGTTTGTGAGAGTGGACATGTGAGCCTGGGACCGCATTATAGGGAAAGACCAGAGGTGCCAGCTGTCAGTGACAGGGAACTATTTTTGCCTTCTGCCTCAGAGATAGTGTGTAACTTCCTGCTCTAGAAGGTCCCTCAGAGCAGTATCCAGGCCACTACCTGGAGGCTGTATGCCCTGTTGTCCCCACAGCTCTTTCTAAATGAGCCTTTAGCCCTTTGGCACTCCCAGGACATCTGCTTTAGTGACAGCCCCCTTCCCAGAGCAAGGGTCTAACGAAACCTCCTAACTAGTACCACAGGCTCCCTGGTCTTGTGTACATATCTACAGGTATTTTAAATCATTCACAAGGTTAATAAAGTGTTATTTGCATGAGCCATTTTAAAGAAGAGCTTAGAATGATTTTACGAACATGCTCAATTGTAACTCCTCTCCAGCCCTCAGAAAATTATAAAGCTACAGCCAGGTGTGCGGCACACATCTGCAATTTTAGCACTCAGCAGGCTCATGCTCTTTTTCTGACGCCGACAGTTTGTGCCACTGTGTACCTCTCAGGAGAGCGCGGGAGATTCTCCACAGCTCCCGTAAGCCTCAGTTTCCTTCCCTGTAGAAAAGAGTTTACGATGACATTTACCTTCTAGAAGGTTAAATAAGGTAATGCCTGGATCACCAGGAATCACCCTCAGCTACATAGTGAGTTCAAGTCCAGCCTGAACTACATAATGAAACCTTGTCTCTGGGGGGGAAAAAAAAGAAGAAAGGAAGGAAAAGGGAAAGGGATAGGAAAAGGGAAAGGAAGAGAGAAAGAACGAACTGCCATCCTGGAGCAGTGCCCCTTTGGGATGTCCTGGAGCCTGTGAACGGTATTTATTTTGTGAAGTGATTTCAAACAGTCTTCCCGCTAGGATCCTGTTGACACTGTCCCTTCTTGACACTTTCTCTTCCTGAAACAAGAAAAGGCTGCTTTCTGCCCGTTTCCTGTCCTAATGGTCTCACATGTTGAATCAGCAGAGGGGACGCTAATGACAATTTACTGCATCTGGTGCTGAATTAAAATGAACACCAGTTGCTCTGTTCAGCTCTTGCCCCCAAGGAGATTGTCAGTGCAGGGTCGGCTCCTGCGCTGGTCACTGGAAGGAAATGGAAGGCACATGGAGGGAGGCCCCCCGGGGGTTCAGACCAAGCCAGGTGGCTTTACCCAACATGCCTCGGGGGTGTCTGCTGTAGTGCAAAGGGGAGGTGTAGTTGTAAAGACTACACGTTGGGGGGCAGAGAAATTGCCATAAGTTTTGTGAGACTTCGTTTCCTACCTTCTTGCCAGCTGTCTTGTGTTTTAGAGACTATCTCAATTTCAGAATCTATTTTTGCTTCTGCTTCTAGTTCACTCTGTGATCTTAGTCAAGTCATCCACTCTCACTGATTGGCTCATCCATTAATTAGGGAGCTTGATCCAAAAATCTTCAATGAAACTTTACTTACAGAAACAGATTAGTGGATCAGAGGGGCCGAAGTTTGTCTTCATCTGCTCTGTGCAGGAGGAAACACAGGGCCTAAGGTCTGTTCCTGGTCTGCGCCTACGGCTTTGCCTGGATCTCCTTATCCCACCTGTCAGATGAGGAATTTTGTCATTATCTACATTTGCCAAGCTGTTCTCTGGATCAGTAGTTCTGAGAGGCATACCGTAAGAGACTCTGACCTAAATAGGATTCTTCACTGCAGAACTTTGAGCGTTTTTAGTTTATGGCTGTGCCTTGTGACTTCCCTATAGGAGATGCAGCATTTGGCAGTGGAAACCTCTTTTTCTAACGCTGATAGTTTGTGCCACTGTGTACCTCTCAGTAGAGCTCGGGAAATTCTCCACAGCTTCCATTAGCCTCAGTTTCCTTCCCTGTAGAAAAGAGCTTACGATGACACCTACCTTCTAGAAGGTTAAATAAGGTAATGCCTGGAAACAGGCCTGGCATACGCCTGGTACAGAGTAAGTGCTCAGTAAATGCTGGTAGCTATTATTTATAACAAGTTCCTTCCTTTCTAGCTCTGACATTCTGTGCTTCCAACTGCAGCATGTAATTAAACTCCAAAGCATCTGGCTTCTCAAGTAGCAAGAACAAGCCTGAAGGAAGGAAAAAGGAAGAGAAAGATCCTTCTGGGCTGCCCATTTGTGCACCAGCCTCACTGCCAGCAGTCACAACGGGGAGTGTAGCAAGACGCCAACCCCTAATGACAGGGCGTAGGAAGCTGGCGATTCTGTGTTTAGCTCCGACACTGTGGGGAATGTCTGAGACGGCAGAGGCGAGAGGTACAGTCAGTGCTGCTTTATAGTTGCTGTGGTTTGGGGTGTAGTTTGGGAGTCACCCAAAGGAACATGTGCTAGAGGCTTTGTCTGCGGGTGACAGTGGACTAGTGGGAGGCCCTGGGGTCATGGGAGACATCTCTTGAGCAGGGATCTCTGGGAAGTCCCTGTGAATGTGGATATTAAAGGAGCAAGCCTGACCCCTCCACCCCTCTCTGCTTCCTTTCTGGTGATATGTCTGCTTGCTCCTATGTGCATGTTCGTCCCCACCATGGCAACAGCATCCACCCTGCCCCGAGGCTGAGCAGTGACACCCCTCCCACCCATGCTGCTGACTTTAAATTTTCAACCTCCAAAGCTGTGAGCTAAGCTTCAGCTTCAAGTTACCCTACCTTGGTATTTTGCAATAATGATGAAAATCTAATTAATTTAATAGTCAAGCAACAAAACCTGCCACAGACATGGTAATTCCCAGCCACTTTCAGGTCTGTGTGACCTGCTGGGGGAACAGTGTCAGGGAGCACTAAATTAGAAAAGGAAAGTCAGACAGATGAGGTGAGAAGGGTGGATGGACAGGCCCAAGGAGGAGCAGCATTTGCAACAACTGTGGTTTCAGGAAACAGGGTGGGAGTCTTGAGAAAGAGAACCAGGAGAGAAGGCGGAAGAGGCAGGGTACACCAGGACACTGGGGACTTTCTCCAGGTCAGAGAGGCGGCACACAATCCATCTGACACTTACATTCCCCCAAATTAAAACCTAAACAACTTTTAGGTATCTTTCAGTCTGATGCTGAACTTGTACAGATTTCTTAATAAGAGGAAAATTTTTTTCTTTGAAAATGAAAGCATATGGTCATCCTTGCAAGCCCGTGGATGGCACAGTCTGACATCTAGGACACAGTTTCAAGGCTACTACAATTGACAAAGCAAAAGATGAGAGAGGAGCAATTCCACTCCTAGGGCTGTACCCCAAAGGACTGACAACAAATGCATAGTACTCAAAGACATGTGCCACATTGTTCACTGCAGCCAAACAGTGGCAACGGCTCACCTGGCCACTAGTGGATGAGTGGATAAGCAATGCGTGGTTTATCCAGACAATGGAACACTAGGCAGAGAAAGGAATGAATACTCTCCCAGGCTGCACCATGGGTGAACCTTAAAAGCAGATGCTATGTACAAAATCCAGACACCAAAGGTCACAGTCTGTATGATGCCATTTATAGAAAATATCTAGAATAGCTAGAATAGCTATAGCTAAATCTATAGAGACAGTCCACAGATCGGTGGGTGCTGGGGGCTGGGAGGGAGGCAAATGGGAGCAGCTGCCCCCCCCTTCTAGTAACAAAACATTTTAGAACCAGCTAGAAGTAGTAATTGTACAGCATTGTGAATGGGCTGACTGCCACTAACTTGCCCACTTTAAAATGGTTAATTCTGTGTTATGTGAACTTCACCTCCATTAAAAGGAAGACAGTGTAAGGGTGAAGCTGAAGGAGGGCAGTGAAATGAAGGCCGTGGAAGTGGCGATGGGAAGGAGCGGGAGAGTCTGGTGCCAGGCTCTGCTCAGACCCGAGGCACTGCAGGCACCGTGTGTAGGCAAATGGCAGGAAGGGTTGGGCTGAGATGGAGCCTGGGGCACAGGGCTGAAATGCTGTGTGTCTGGAGCGCCCGTGGGACCTGCACATGACAGTGTCAGGCGGAGTTGGAGGAGTGGATGGGAAACTTAGGAGAGGGACACTGGAGTTAGAGAGAAGGCCAGTTCCCTGGTCACTACAGTGTGCAAACCTGGTCAGGTGCTGGGGAACCTTGGTGTGTGGAACGGTCTCTGCCCCCAGGGGCTCAGTCTACGGAAGACAGAGAAACTCGGCAGTGATGAACCAAGGGAGAAAGTGTGACAGAGGAAGACAGATGTGATGGGCACCAAGAAGATAGATTTGCCGCAGGTCTGCAGAACACAGGGAGAGAAATGTTTCCTTCCACCTCCCCAGCAGCTCAGTGTGGGAAGTCATTCCTAGACCTCCTAACTTGTGCAAGGGCTCAGTGCAGATTCAGCAAGGTGAAGAAGAGGTGCTAATCACATGCTGTCTGGAGAAGGACGGGACATGTCATGGTGACCCCTACCACCTTTGTCAGGGTCTGTGGAGACCGGAAGTGACATCACATGCCCCAGGTCACAGGTTCTTGGGGACTAACTCGAGGAGGACCCAGGAGGCAAGGGCACAGCAGACACTCAGCGGGACTGGCTCGGGTTGAGCTAGGTTCTCTGCAGACTTATGAGGACACCGTGCCCTGGAGGAATTGGTTACTTCTTGATAAACAACATCTGCTTGCTTTCTTTTGAGGAACTGCTCTTCCCCACTCCAAGCAGTCACACAGGGGCTGTCAATCATGGAAACAAGATTGTGGCTGCGCCGGTCTCAATACCTCTCCTGCCTGGCCTCAGTGACTGACCCAGATATGGGAATGTGCCCTGTAATAGACTGTCAGGGGACCACAGAGGAAATATGACCCCAGGAGCTCATGCCTTGTGCCATCTCTCCCACACTGACTCCATCTTGACTTGCTCTGACCGGTGGGACAACCACAAAAGTCATGCAAATAGAGGTTTGCGAAATGCTTGTCCTTTGGGACTGGTCTGGCTAGAATGCTCATCTTTGAGACCCAGTTGCCATGTAAAGAAACTTTTAAAAGACCTAAGTCCTTTGCTCTTGCAATTCCACTTCCAGGCCTTTTTCCTACTGTGATCATTTTCTGTGTTCCTTATGAAACACCGGGATTCTGTAGCGGGGCTTTATTGGTTCTACTAAACTGATTTGAATGTCACAACCTTGGAAAAACTGTAGCCATCACATATGACCTCTAACTGGAGTTCTGAGCAGTGTAAATATGAGTTTATAAAATATGTTTATGCTAGCAAAATGGCCTTCTTGCCTGCTGCTCACAAGAGTTTTATAAACTTTCACTAGGAGGGAAGCAGGAAGGATGTAAAAAGAATTAAGTGCTACATACGCGTGCTCCCTACAATGAATGTAATCATTATGAACTGCAAAACATATACTAACAAATATAAAAATTTGAAATATATATATATATATATATATATATATATATATATATATATATATATTTCACTGGAAGGAGGGTCATATTTCTAAAAATAAACAATATAAACTACTGTCACAGGCCCAGGGATGTAGCTTATCGGTATAGCACCTGCCTGGCAAGTGCGAGGACCTGAGTTTGAGACCTGGTACCAAAAAACAAAAGCCTGCTGTCACAAGAAAATGATCCTTACATTCTAGAAGGTTTAGCCTCCAGGGAGGCTCACTTCGGATTGTCTATGACAGGAGGCAGTCAGCTCCGGCTCCGGGCCAGATGTGGCCACCACTTGTTTCTACCAATAAAATTTTATTGCAGCACGGCAAAGTTCAGTCATTTAGTCACTGTCTGTTGTTGCTTTTGTGAACTTAATGGCCCGCAAAGGATAAAACATATACTACCTTTTACAGAAAAAGTGCATCTCTTGTTTTTATAACCATAGGAAAATGAGAGTCAATCTCAGTCTCCTCAAAGAAGATAGATTTGGTTACAGCATATCCTTCTAGCAAATGACATGCAAGGCCCCTCATGGAAAAATGCTGCTCTACCAGGGTAGCTCTCAGCTCAACTGCATGTTGGAACTGCCTGGAAATGCTCTTCAAAATCCCTGATCGCAGCCCCACCAAAGATAATTAAATCTGACTTTGGGGGTGGAACCTAGACTTCAATATTTCAAAAACTTCCTTAGGGAATTCTAATGCCAAGCACTGTTGTACATGAATATTCAGTGGCATGAGACGGATGGCCACTCTTCAATGGCCTAGACAAATAGAGTGAAGAAAAGCAGAGCCTCTCTCTCTCTCTCTCTGTCACACACACACCCACACACACACAGAGAGAGAGGGAGAGGGACAGAGAGAGAGAGAGGCACTCACATATAGGACCAATAAATGCAGAAGCACTGACAATGGTCCTCTGTGTTGGGTGAGACTGTGAGAGGTTTTGTTTTTATTTCCTTTTGCTTATCTGCATTTTCTATATATTCTATAGTGACCATTATATCTTGTAACAAGTACAAAAGATAAAATAATCAGCAGTTTTAACAACCTTTTTGGGGGGCTGGGAATTTAGCTCAGCGGCATAAGCACCTGCCTGGCAAGTATGAGGTCGTAAGTTTGATCCCTGGTACCAAAAAAATAAAATAAAATAAAAACTTGTTTTTTGCTTTGGGAAAATACAGGGAAAAGCACATGATCAAAGTGTGCTTAGGTTGTCGATGTGCACACTGCAGCAACTCAGCAGATCTGGCTGAGGCCTTTCAGTAAGACAAGAGCGGCAGCCTCTACGCCTCTGGCTATTAAAAGGGACAAGTCTGGGGGTAGTGGAACATATCAGTTGGTCAGGAGACTGAGGCAGGAGGGCCAAAAGTTTGAGCCCAGCTCGGGCAACTTAGCGAGACCCTTTCTTGAATCAAAATCAGAATCAAAAGGATTGGGAATGTATTTCAGTGGAGAATGCTTGCCCAGCATGGGCTCAGCCCTGGATTCAATCCTAGTACTAAAACAAGAAAGGGTGAGTCTCTTCACCCTCTCCTTGCAAGATTAAACGCAAATTCCCCACATAAGCCTGGACACCTTTATTCAGTGCCTGTATATACCCAGCAGTGTGTTCAAAGAACATAAAATGGGCAGAAGAGGCCATGGTGGGCACCAGTTCAGAGCCATTGGTTTCTCCAGAGCCCAGACTAGGAGGGGCCGTGTCTCTGAGGCATCTCATCTAGAAGGTCAAACTGCATGATCGCAAGTGGGTTGGTCCTGAAGGAAAGGGAAGAAATTGCCAGATGACCACACCCATCTGGGTCTGCATCTTGGCCTGGTCACATGCTTAGGATGCCATTTGAGTCGGGCAGCTTTTGACAGACTCCTGTGAGTACCAATGAATGCAGTCACTGGATTACTACTACATGTCACCCGCCCCTCAGTTCCTTGTCGCTGGCTTTGGCCCACTTGCCCTTCAAATACTATTGTTGCTAAAGTGTTATCCGTAGCACTAACCTTACACATTGTGAATTCTCAGCATAATAGGGGAAGGGGGTGGGAAGGAGACCTCTTTCTTGGACCATCATGTAGACTTAACCTTCTCTGGAAAAGTTACAGAAAAACAAAAGTTATCTCCAGAAAGCTAAGCTAAAATACCCACCATCCATTACCAGCACCCACTAGTTTAACACATGAACTAACGAAAAGAGAAAGAAAGACAATTATGCTTAAGTGAGCACTCTGCAGAGTAGTAGCTAAGCCCACAGGCTGTTGTCAAACCTGGATTCAAAACCTTCCACTGCCTCCTACCAGCTCTGTAATTCTGGGCAACTTGCTAAACCTTTGTGCAGCTAATTTCACAGGACTGTAGTGAAAGAGAAACAGTCCCCTCCATCCAGCACTTGGCATCATGCCCCTACCGGCGAGGCAGGGTTCAGTCAGTGTTAACAGCAACTCTTACTGCTCGGCTTCTATTGCAGTGCCCCCCCAAAACGGTGCTCCACCCTCATCACCTCCATTAAATCTCTTTTCCCTCCGCCTCAGAACACAACGTTTCCAGTGTAGTCTTCTTTGCGTCACATGCCAACCTGATTAGCTAAGCCTGGGATGTTGCAGTATGACTGCTGCATAATCATGGGCTTCAGGCAAGGGGTGCGTGTGTGTGTGTGTGTGTGTGTGTGTGTGTGTGTGTGTAGGGGGTGTCTTCAAAGGCACCCGGAGATTTACAACCTTTTAGTGTCATCTTCTGCAACTCCACATAAGCCCTCAAGGAACAAACCCCGAGTTGCAGCTGCCACCTAGCTGGAGTCCAGACATCCTTTTAGGAAGATCTGAGCGTACAGGCAGGGACCAACATGGGGTAGAATTAGAACCAAAACCACAGCCCCAATCCCAGCTCTACTGAGTTTGTAAGGGAGTGTTTAACTCCTCCTCTTCTAGGGTGAGAGACCCAGTCGACCGCATTCTAAACGCTGAGCGCCCCGCAACCCTCAAGTCCTGTCCACGGTCCACTCCTTCCCTCTAGTGGCCGCTGGGTAAATTGCACAGAAATATCCGCGAGCAGAAGGAGATGGAATTTTCTCTCCCTTCTCAGTCTTCCTGACGCTGGTGTTTCTCAACCACGCTCTATCCAAAACTGCCTTTCCACAGAGCACATTTTACGTGGCTTCCGTAATGTTAAGATATTTCAGGCATCTTTTTGAGTTTTGATACACGATGCGCAGCACATATTCATAGAGTACAATTGGATAATGTTGACATACGTATACACCTGAGATTATTATCCCAAGGAACACAGTAAACATACCCACTCCACCCCCAAAGTTTCCCTTGTGCCCTTTGGGAATCCCACCTTCTGCCCTTTCTTACTTCTCCATTTCCAAGGGACTATTTATCTGCTCTCTGTTATAGATCAGTTTACACATTATCTATATATGGAATCAAACAGTATGGTGTTACTCAATTTTCTGTTATTGTGACAAATAGATAGTATCAATGTGTGAAGAGATAAGTCTTATGTGGCTCACAGTTTTGGAGGTTCCAGGCTCTGATCGGTTGGCCTGTTGTTTGGCGGCTGTAGCGAGGACTGCGTAGAGCCACACTGTTCACCTACTTCAGGGAAACAAAAAGAAAGAGACTGGGGTTCTGCAGTCCCTTTCAAGGGTACACCCCAGTGACTCAAAGATCCTTCTCTAGACCCGACCTATAAAGTGTTGCCACCTCCCAATATCACCAAGCAGGGGACCAAGGTTTTAAGACATGGCCTTTAAGGAACACAAGATCAACACCGTAGTAAGATGTTTCTCCACACCTTATTCTATATCCATGGGAGAAATACAACTACATCTAAAGTTTAATAGATTGTGAGCCGGGAAAATATTTAGATAAAAGTAAAACTAAGGAGCTCATCAGATCTTTGCTCTCACACTGAAAGCAATAGATTGAAGCATTGATGAACTACCTTTTATTTGTTGTTTGTTTTTGTTTTGAGACAAGGTCTTGCTATGTAGTTCAGGCTGGCCTTGAACTCACTATGTGGCCCAGGCTGGCCTCAAGCTCACATCAATCCTCCTACTTTAGCTTCTTGAGTTCTGGGATTGCAGATGTGCACCACCTTTATTAGAAAATGGCTGAAATACCGTTTTCTAATAGTGCTGAAGATACAGTTTTTCCTGGCTTTCTTTTGTTTGTACCAGGGATTGAACTCATGACCTCTTGCTTGCCAGGCAGGCGCTTGTGCCGCTGAGCTAAATCTCCGGCCCTTGGTTTTCGATTCTTATTCATAGTTCTGTAGCACTCACAAATTAATACACAGCTTTAAATGGAAGCTGAAGAAAAGTTTTCACCATTAAATAAATCACATTACCCACTACTCAAATTTGTGTCCATGTCTACCTCTTAGACACACCACAATGCTAACTCTTTACACTGGCAATCAGATGGCCACTCAATGCTAGAATTATGAATTTTAATCTGTTTTCATTGTTGTTTTGGGCACTGAGAATCAAACTCACAACCTCACGCTCCTCACAGCCAGGCAGGTGCTGTGCCACTGAGCTATATCCCTGGCCCATGAATTTTAATTTGAAAATAAAAATAAGAACTGGGGATGTGGCTCAGTAGGAGGCCACTTGCTTGGTATGGGCAAGGTCTTGGCTTCCCCCAGGACCACAAAATCAATAGGTAAATGAATACACAATTTAATTATGTTTTCAACCATTAAGGTAAAAAAAATTAGATTTATTGAAATTATTTTGACAAAAAATTTGATAGCCATTAGTTTTAACTTGTATTGTTTTCCATTTTAATTCACAGATCCCTGTTAACGTTTGAAAAGAAAACTAGCTTTTAGAGAAAGATCTCTTAATTATGAAGTTTTACATTCTCCTTTTTCCAGGACTGAGCAGGAGGCCCAGGGTCTTCACGTTGAGCTACATCCCTAGGCCTGTTTATTTTCTATTTTGATATTGGGTCTTGCTAAGTTCCCCAGGTGGAACACGGAATTCACAGTTCTCTTGCCTCAGCCTCCTATTGCGCTGGAATACAATTATTTTAATCTGTAAATATATTTTATTTTTATTAATATATGTTTGTAGTACATAATGATAATGTTCATCGTGGGGAGTTGGTACCTGCATATCACGTATCTTAATTCTTTTTTTTTTTAATCACGTCTCCTTCCCTTCCAACCTCCAGCCTCATCTCTTGGATCTCTTTTCCTGTTTTTGTTTTGTTTTTTACACATACGTAGTATAAAGTGATCACATTCCTCATAGGGACTTGGTGCATGTACACAACACATCACAGCTCCCTTTTTGAAAAATCTCATCTCATTCCCGTTCTGGTTTGTTTCTAGCTGTACCCGCCAAAGCCTCATGTGCTCCTAGGTGAGGTTTTTCAGAGGTGACTGGACTTGTGTGCTGCTGGGACCAATGGTGTGATGCTGGGATTAGGTTATGCAATGCAGGGATTAAGGGTGCATGTTTACTAAATTAATCCACCACCCAAAAGGCAAGTAACCCGGAAGGCATGAAAGGGAGGCTTCTGCCTTGCTGTCTCTGCTGCTTCTGCTGTTTTGCTGCTTGCTGCTTTGCTGCTTTCTGCCTGGCATGCACTGTGTGTCCTCTGTGATGCCTGTGCCATGTCACCTTGCGTTGGAGACAGCCACCTATAGACTGCATCCTTTACAAAGTGTGAGCCAATATAAACCTCTCCTCCTTTACCTTTGGGCGTTAGGTATCCTGCTCAGCAATGAGAAAAAACAACTAAGACAACGCTCCTCCTTCCTCCCTTTCTGTCTTTTGGGTCCCTTCCTATAGGCTAAAGATCTGTCTTGCTATTTCCTATTGTCTGTCTTTCATTTTGCTCTTTATTTATCCTTCAGGTTTCTCATATAAGAGAAACCATCCAATATTCAAGCTTGAGTATTTGGTTTATTTCACTTAAAGTTATGGCCTCAAGGTGCATCAATTTTTCTACAAATGACTCAGATTTATCCTTATTTATGACAGAGTAGCACTCCATTGTGATTACATACCGTAACATTTGTAAAATTCATCTGTTTATGGGCAAAGGCCTTCTTGTCTTACATTAAAGGAATATCTCCCTTTTGCCTGGAATCTGTGCACAGCTATCTTGCAAAACTTTCTCCTTGTATCTTGCTTTATGTTTTTGTTTTTTTTAGGTACATGTCTTTCTTCTTATACTGTAGGCCTCTTGAAGGTGGCATCTGTGTTTGGTCCAGATGAATGTCCCTTGTGGGCTTTGCTTCTTGGCACACAGTAGGTGCTCACAAGTGCAGAAAGCATGAATGGGTGAAAGGATCCTGTATTGATAGATGGGTGCATGGATGGAAGGAGGTGAGCAGAAGCCCATGGGTGTCTCTAATCCACAAGCCCATCTAGCCTGTTGGGCTTTGCTCCTTTCTCTTGATTGCTTTTCTTCCTCTTTCTTCCATCTCCCTAAATCCTGATTCCCTGTCCTCCATTGTAAGTATCGTGCCTGACTTTTGTAGAGTACATCATCAACATAGCCAAAAAAATGCAGAGAGAAGCTCTGATTTCAGCATCTTCCAGATCAACAATCACTATTGGTACAATGATACTCAGAATTGGCCTTGTGTACTCTCCAGGTTTGGCCAGGGCCTCTAGGTGGCAGAGGTGAGAGAGAAGACCAGGCGCTTCTCACTGGACCTCTTTTCCCACCTACTGCCCAGGCACGGTCAGAGAGTGGGGGAACCCTTTACTGAGCAGAGGCTTGGCCCAGCCAAGCAGGACATAAGCGAAGTCCCTTAAGAAGAGTCATTGGTTGGGATGGTTTTATTCTGTTTTGTTTGATCTTAACATATGTGATGGTATGAATAGTTACTTTGAAGAAAAGACAATATGCCAGCCAGTTGATTTAATATCATCTTGCTATGAAGTCCCACCATGCTTTTGTTTTTCTATTACCATTGGGTCTATCATGTTGTGTCTTATTGGATTTTAATATGCATGATAGTATAAATAATTTTTTATGGAAAATGAGATAATATAGCAGCCATTGTTCATCTTCGGTTATTTGGTTCAGAATGCCTTGTAATACTTTCATTCTCTTGAGTGGTTTTATTCTATTTTGTTATGTTTGACATTGTGTGTAAAGCTAAGCTCAACTATTTCAAAGAAAGAGACATTATGATAGCTACTGTTAATATCCAATTGTCTTGTTGTACAGTGCTGTGTTGCTTACATTGTTCTTTTCTGATCTGCTTAGATCTGTCCTCTTTTGTTTTATTCTCTTTAAAATTAAAAAAAAAAAAAAAGGTTCTGAGCTGCCGGGAGTACTAGAACAGCAAGATTATCCAAGGTGGTGACTCTACACTATTAGGCCTCAGAGCTGTCTAACGCTTCTGGTTGTCCAGAAAAAGCTACTCTGTGACTTGCTGTACCAACCAACTCTCCTGTACCACTGGATTTTTTTTTTTTTTTTGAGACAGGGTCTTGCTGTGTAGCCCAGGCTGACCTCAAACTTGTAATCCTCCTGCTTCAGCCTGCAGAGTCCTGGGATTACAGGCATGCGTCACCTCGCCCAGAGGCACTGAACATTTAAAAATCAACCTTCATTTACCCTTCCAAGCAGGTGCCTCCTTTAGAGAAAATAATTTCATTTTTAATCTCCTCATTGTTTCACTCAGCATCAGACCATCAATCCTCTATTAGATGCCAAGAATTGCCTTTGGTTTTCACAATGAAAAAGTCTAAGATATTGGTGTCTGGGGCATCTAAGGAGTTGATAAGCTAGAATAGAGGAAGAAGATACATAAATTAACAAAGAACGAATAATGATTTGACTTTATATTGTTCAAATTGTATTAATATATATAGTGCACCTCTTTATGACATAGACATTCAAAAAAGGACCAGTGATGTAAGAAATCCACAGTAATGTTTAAAATATTTAGAATTAACAATATATTGACATTTGAATTCTTTTTTTTTTTTTTCTGGTACTGGGGATGGAACTCACGTTTGCCCGCTGCTGAGCTAACCCCCAGTGACATTTGAATTCTTAAAGAAGCTTGTTAATACAGATGAGCCTCTCACGGCTGTGTTTGCTTGTGAAATTCACAGAGGTGTGTGTATCTCTTTTCTAACAGAGATTAGTGACCACCCACGTACATACAGGGGGTGGGTGTCAGGTTCCCTCCTCTGCTCCTTAGGTTACACGGCAGGAGTTACTGGACAGGGAGACTGAATCCATGTCTTTTCCTTGGTTACGCACAATCCTGTGACTTCCCTGCAGAGCTCCCTCAGCTGCTTTCACCATCACTATTCACCACCAGTGGTCAGGGAAACCATCCAGTTAATCAGGGCCCCCGACAAAAGTGCTACAGTTTAAAAATAATTTTAAAGACTTCCTTAGGGTTCCTTATGGATGTAATGTTTAGAATGTTCTTTGTGCCCCACTTTTATCTTCACAACAATGCCATGAAATCGGTATTGATAAATCTCGGGTATGTCCAAAATAAAATCTAACAGGTTGTGATGTTTGTGGGTCTATTTCCTGTACCTTTGGGTTTGTTTCAGGACCAGACATTAGACAGTTCAGCATCAGGCCCTTGCCCTGAACAGCTCGTGATGTCAAACACTGGCAAATTACTACTTTGGTTTCAATGTATGGTCAAAGAGTACCATTAAGGTAAACTCTATATATTTATTTTGACTAATCACACTGTCCTTTCAATGTTATAATCCTAGGCTATAGACCAAAGAACTGAACGGGTTGTGGGGAGGAGGCTGCCTACTGCTGAGCGTAAGTGAATATATCTGAATTGGCCCACCACTGAAAATTAATAATCATATTAATAATAGGCACGTGAATGGTGCTCCTCATGATTTTTTCCAGTGTTTGTGTGGTGTGTAATAAAGCATGGTAGTCTAGGGGTGCTCCTTGGAACTACTTTCTGGTTTTGAGAGTGTTTGGAGGCATTTTTTGGTCTTATATTTTCATGTTTTGTGTATGTGTGTGCGCGTGTGTGCACGTGTATGCGTGCGTGTGTGCCTGTGTAGATCGTTGAGGATCAGTTAGAGTGGAAAGGTTGTTTTGCGAGTATGAAGATCTCGTTCGTGTCTTCTTTCCAGTGGTGTGACCTTGGCTTTGTTCTCATCTTAATATCATCTACCTCTTCTATCTACTTAGCTTAATAGGATTGTACCTATTGTCACTGTGTCCCAAGGAGATAAGTCCTACCAGTTATAACAATATGAACATATCCAGCCACAAATCAATTATGTACATTACAACTTGTTTTCAGCAATATAGCATTTTTATCAATGTCCTTTCAGAATTGTTTCTGACTGAAACTAGAAGACTGGGATGTAGGGGGCGGGGGCAGGAAGAACAAAAAAGAAACAATAAAAAAGAGGTTACCTGAGTTTAGACGAGAGAAAGAAGAGGTATCAACAGGTTAAACAAAATAGACAGGAGGGCTGTTTATGTTAGACTTATTTTAAAGCTGGAGTAGGGAGGTAGTGTTGAGGGTTTTGAGAGAATGTTTGCAGGGGTAGGTGGAGGGATGCGGGGCGAGGGAAGTTAACTGAAGCGAGCTGTGAGATTGCTGGAACCTGTCACTATGCTGGTAGCTGGACTCTCTGTGAACAAGTTTTTAAGGGTTATTCTGACCTGTCCATGAAACACACCAGCTAATTCTTATTCCTTTTTGCACATATACAACTAACTTCTATAAATATGTCGAATGAAAGGGGGAAAAGAAGAGAAGGGAGGTAAAGGAAGAAGACAAGTAGGAGGGAAAAAGAAAGGATAAAAAATAAAACAAGGGGAAGGAGAAAAGAAAAGAGAAAAAAATAACAACAACAACAACAAAACCTCACACAGCTACAAAAGCACAAAATCAAAATAGCCTCACAGCCCCACTGAGTTCAGCTGCAGGTCTCTGAGGTCCCCACCCCACCCCACCTCCCGTGCCAGTTTCCTTAATTGTCTGCCTCTGAGCACAAAAGCCTGCAAACCCAGGTGTCTCTCTAGGCCAATCTGTAATCTGCAAGCAGCGCTCAGGGCATGACTAAGTGTGGGCCTCTGTCAGACCTTGGAACAGATCTGACTGCTTCAGTTAATTTTGGGGAGGGGAGGGTGTGGTATAATCAGCCCAACACCCAGGCGCTCCTCAGTTTCTGCCAAGGCCCTGTCACTCCCACTCCTTTCCCTGAAGGCAAATCCCACAACTGCCTGTTTTTCCTCCACAAGCATTTTCCCTAGGTCATTGCCAGATGCCCTCCTACCTGGGCTCTGCTCTTGGTCCTTCTGCCTCCAGTGCTTTTCTAGTCACTCTTCTGGGAGCATCACTCTAACCTGTGAACTTATTGAAGCCCTGGGGCTCCTGGCCTTCAGCAGCCCCTGGGAGGGGTTGTTGAGAGCTTCCTTGTGGGCACTGCCAGCAGGGGTAGGCAGTGTACAGGATGTGTCATAAACACAGCACTCCTGGTGTACAGGGAAGGAGTGGGTGAGTAATTACTTCCGGGTCAGTCTGGCCTCTTCTCTCCCCAGATTCCCCACTGCTCCCAGACACTACTGGCTCACACAGTTCCTTGGTTGCTGTCCTTTCCGCATTCAGATTTGGGTGCCATTTTAGGGAGGTCCATTCATTTTCGAAATTCTTCAGGGCCTGCCCGTGTCCTCTCACATAGTGCACAATGACTCTCAGCTTCTTTGAAGCCCTGATTTGTGAATATCTCACGTTCAGTGTTCCTTTTCCTGGTGGGGAGGGTAGAGTGAGTAGGAGCCTGCTCCGTCAGCCAGAGTGCCACTGGAGTGCTGGTCCCCTCCCTGGGGCAGCTAAACTCTCCTGGTATAGGCAGTTCGTGATGCGGAGGCAGACACTAAAGTTTAATGGAGGTTCCATGGGCACATTATATCCATTTAACAAAATAACAGCAGTGACTTCTGCACTCAGACCTGTAACTCCCTCAGCCGTAGCTTTGTGTCCTGACTTATGGTAAAAATGTGCCTCTCCCCTTGAAGACAGTGGTTGGTCACACCCAGTCCTATCACGCTACAGCTGCACCCCAGGCTGCCTACCCTGGTGGTCGTGTAATGTGCAAAGGTCTACAGCCAAGCAGGACCACTGGTGACAGTTCTTTCCCAGCATCTTGGATAGCACTCCTGGCAATCTAAACGCTAGCTAGTAGGAGGAAGCTTCCAGCTCAGTCCCAATTTGATTTTTTTCATGTCCTGAAGCCAAAATATGTAGTATCTATAGGGATTTGCCATTCAGTTCTGGACTGTAACCAGCTGTAGTAGCAGCTGTGGTCTGTATGGCATGCTGGGGGTTGGGGTCTGAGAGACCTCCCTGGCCAACTACGACTCAGGGATATAGCCCACTCCTGGCATTGGGATTTTTATTCAACATCCTATGGCTGCTGGAAATACTTCTGTGTACTCACACAAGGTGCCCTCATTTAAATTTTTTTTCTTTAGTTTTTTTTTTTTTTTTTTTTTTTTTCCTGGTACCGGGGATCGAACTCACAACCTTGCACTTGCCAGGCAAGCGCTTATGCTGCTGAGCTAAATCCCCAGCCCCCCATTCAAATTTTTTAACTGTTGTTTTAACCCTCTTTTTCTTTCACTGAACCCAGTCCCTGTGGAGTTGTAAGGCACATGAAAGTACCATTGTTGCTGATTGTCCTCAGCCTAATATTACATATCAGTTTCAGTGAAATGAGTGCCATTTCACTCTCAGTTCTTCACGGGCACCAGTATATAGCTGAGCTAAATAAATCCTCTAATAGTGGCTTTCCTGGAGCCCCATTTTACATGAGAAGCTACTTAAATACTCCTGGTGATTGAATCAATAGCTAAGCTGCAAGAGGCCCATGGTAGTATCCATACAGACAAGTGTATATTTACAGCCTACAGGGGTGGGCCTAATATAACTCACCTGCCAATCTCGCGCCTAGACCACCCACTATTTTATTTACCACTTCATATTTACTCCTTTTCCTCATTGTGTGCTTGTCTCAGTCACGGTTTAGGTAGCCCCACAAACTAGCCCTACTCAAGCGAATATAAAACAGCCTGTTGAACTGGGCACCTGCCCAGTTAGTGCACCTCTCCTTTGAGGGTATGGCCAGGAGCAGGCTTCACATGCTGCACACCAAGGGTTCTCAACACCGGAGCCGAGGACCAGCACTGATCTTTGGCCTGTTGGGAAGCAGGCTGGAGAGCAGGAGAGGAGAAGCAGGTGAATAAGCTTAATTTCTATTTATAGCCACTTCCCACCATTCACATTGCTGCTTGAGATCTGGCTCCTGTCAAGTGGTAACAGTAGGAACAAAAACCTGTTGTGAAGTGCACATGTGAGGGATCTTGTTGCATGTTCCTTAGGAGAATCTAATGCCTCATGATCTGAGGTGGACCTGAAGCAGTGATGCTAATGCTGAGGAGTAGCTGCAAGTACAGATCAACACAGAGATTAGACTACACATAGACCATAATAAATCAATTACTTGAGCATTCATATCAAAACCTTATCAACGAGTGGCCAGTGGTAATGACAAACTGCACCTGATGCCAGATTTTATCGTGGTAAGTGGGTTTCTGAACATCGGCTTTACAGCTATGTCTGGTGGCAGTTTGTGGTTTTGTTGTTTTGTTATTTATTTTTTTTTCTGAGACAAGGTCTTGATATGCAGGTCAGAATGATCTTAAACTTACCATATAGCCCAGGCTGCCCTCGAACTTTTGGTGATCCTCCTACCTCAGCCTCCTGAGTGCTGGGATTACAGGTGTGCAACCACCACACCTGGCTAGTGGCAGGTTTTAAATTAAAATCCGACACTTACTTTAGTCACCCATGGACCACCCATTAGTTTATTTACCTCTTCCATCCACTCCTCTTTTCTTTACCATGTACAGATCTCAGTTTTGGTAAGCCCACAATCTAGCCCTAGCCAAAATGAGTAAAGAACAAATATCACTGGAGAGCTTTTGTGTAAGGGGGAAAGATCCAGGATGAGACACCAGAAGACTCTAAGACTGCCCACAAAGAGAAAGTGCTTTAAAAAAATGCCAAGAATCTGATTTAAAGCATGACTTCGTTGTAACAGGTGACTCACATTCTTCAAGCCTGTTTGTATAATATGTGGTGACCAACTATTTAATGAAACCATGAAAGCTTTAAAATTGTTTCACTGAACTGTGTCTCTCTGAGATTCAGAATCCAGACACTAGAACATAACAACTTGGGGAACAAAACAAGAGAGAAGTAGATCCCTGGAAACCAGGCAGGATTTGACAGGAAAATTAAAAGCTACAGAGAAATCGAAGAGACAAAACACAATGCAGAGAAAGTAAAGGGAAATTTGTACTTTCTCCCCAGCTCCAGGATCATGGCTTGCAGGAAAGGGAGACTGTGTGTAACCATTCAGACTGTTTCAAAGCTCAGGGGCATCCCGAACACCTGAGAACATGACCTTGCTGTTTAGCACAAGCACACGGTGGGATATGGCTGCGTAACTATGATTTAGCAGTGGACTATGCATGCGCCAATAGGCTAGCATGTAAGGATGTAAATGTGAGGTTACAACACATGTAAGAATTACACAATAAAAATGCAGGCTGCTCTTTCACTCTTGTGCTCTTGCTCTGCTCAGCTGCCTGCTGCTGCTGTTGCTAGTATCTGTCTCTGTGTGCTTTCTTTGGGGGCCTCACATATGAAAAACTCCTTCAACCTTCTCAACCCAACAGATATCAAATCTACGTAGACAAAATGAAAGCTGGGGACTCCAAAGAGCTTCATGGAAAACACAGCCATGGAGCACACCTGTGAATGCTGTGAGCAGCAAGGAGAGTCACGATTCTGCTCCTATGTGAGTCTTTCAACAGGCAACAGATGGTGAGTGACTCCAGTCCAAGTGCTCATCATAGCATGTAGAGAGACTGCTGGGTTGGATGCCAGAGAAGGGCTGATTGTTTTAACCCAGGACTCAGAGTACCCGTGGGATGGCTTCAATTCAGGGATCCCAGTGTTACGTCTCCACAGTGACTGGGGGAGGCCCAGCCATGGTAGACAGGGAGCCATGGTCAGGATGGAAAGAAGTTCCCTGAGGAGTTTAAGTTAAAACACACAAACCCTGCCCCACAGCCAGAAACTGGGCTCAGCATGAATTGCTCCAGATTTGAAAGTCATGGCATCGGCATTGGCATAGTCAAGGGGCCCACGGGAGATTTTTGTAGGTGAGGTCCCCAGGTTAAAGAATGCATGTGCAATAGGCATGAACCACACAGCAGCCTGCGTCTTTATTGTTTAACTCTATACATGTCATTATCACATATGCATGGTCTTGTATGCTGGCTTAACTGGGATGTGTGTGGTTGTCTAATGCTAAGGCATGATTATAAAAGTAAACTCCCTGTGTGTCTGTACTAGACAGTGAGTTCACATTCTCATATCTCCTCAGATGCCCTAAGTTTTAAAGCAGTCTGGTGTGGTGACCCACAGATATCTTTGACCTAATGCTACTTCCTGTTGATGCCTGCATCTAACATAGATTCTGGGGTCTGACTGCCTTCTTCATTATGAACATGAAATAAAGACACTGTCCCCAAATTTTAAATCCCAGAAGAAAACCACAAGATCCAAATCACAGAAATTTCTGCCTCTCCAGGAATGGGGGATATCTTTCCATGTTTTGTTATTCTATTCAATCTCCTTTGTTCAGAGTATTGTAGTTTTCCCTGTAGCAGTGTTTCAGTTCCTTGGTTAGATGAATTCCTAAGTGTTTTATTATTCTTGATGCTATTGTGAAAGATATTGTTTCCATAATTTCTCTCTGTGAGTTTATTACTGATATACAAGAATGCTATTGACTTTTGAGTGTTGACTTTGTATCCTGCTATGCTACTGAATTTATTAATTCTAGGAATCTTTTGGTGGGGTTTTTTGGATCTTCTATATAGAGCAGAGGCCGTGAACCTATGGTACATGTGCTGCAGCAAGCATGCAGGGCCCTCTCTGTCAGTGCACAAGCCAAGTCACCTAGCATCACCCTAGCTGCTGAGCATTGAATAGCACCACACACGGGGGCAGTGTTGCCATTTTGTGATAAATAAGTGGGTTTGAGGGTTGCAGTTTGGGCACTCAGTCTCTAAAGTGTTCGCCATCACCGAGATAGAGATCATATCATCTGCAAATAATGATCATTTAACTTCTTCCTCTCCTATCTGTGGGCAGCTGCTCAGACTGAGTCAAAGCTTGGAGTACGTAAGGATACTTCTGGAGGGCCACGAGGACATGACCCTGTGGTCAGTGCAGGTGCACACGGAGCATAATTATATAACCATGACCTAGCACTGGACAGCTACACATGTGTCAATGAGGCCAGTATGTAAGAATGTAAATAGGTGGTAACAACCTGTATGCAAAATATACAATAAAGATGCAAACTGCTCTTGCAGTCTTGTACTCTGCTCTGCTCCATGCTGCCTGCGATTCTTACTGATCTCTGGCACACATGTGTAACCTTGCCCATTGGGAAGCTTGCCCGTGAAAATCTTCCTTGGGCTCCCAGCAGGCTGACATTATCCACATCCCTTTTATTTCTTTCTCTTATCTAATTGTTCTGGCTAATCAAGAAAAGGAGTGCTGATAGTAGATATCCTTATCTTGTTCCTGATTTTAGAAGAAAGTTTTTGGTTTCTCTCCATTTAGTATCATGCTGGCTGGTGGTTTTTCATGGATGCCTTTTATCAGACAGATAAAGACTTTCTCTTTTCTTCAGTTTTTTTTTTTCGTTTGTTTTTTGAGACAGGGTCTCCCCAGGTAGTCCAGACTGGCCTTGAACCCACGGCAATCCTCCTGCCTCAGCCTTCCAAGTTCTGCAATTACAGGTGTGCACCACTACACCTAGATCTTCAGTTTTTATCATAAATAGACATTGTCAAAGGCTTCTTCTGTGTCAATTGAAATGATCATGTGATTTTTGTCCTTGTTTCTGTGATGTATTATATGTGATGTATTATTGATTTGTATTTGTTGAACCATCCTTATATCCCTGGAATGAATCCTACTTGGTCATAATATATGACCTTTTGGTGATTTGTTGCATTCTATTTGTCAGTTGAGTATTTTTCAATCTATATTCATTAAAGAGATAGGTCCATAGCTCTTTTTTTTTTTTGGTTGGATCCTTGTATAGTTTTAGAAGCAAGATAATGCTAGTTTCAGGAATTATTTTGGGAGTACTCCTCATTCTACTTCATGAAAGAGAAGGATTTTTTTTTGGTAGTGGCACTGGGGATCAAACCTAGGGCCTCATGCATGCAGACAAGAAATCTACCACTGTACCACATCCCCAGCCCTCTATTTCATTAAAGAGTTTGAAGAGTACTGGTGTTAAATCTTCCCTGAAGTTTTTGTAGAATTCTATAGCAAATTATTCACGACCTAAAGTGTCTTTAGTTAAGTTTTTATTACTGCTTCTATTTTATTATTATTAGATTATTCTTGGTTTTTAAATCTTCTGGTAATTTATATATATCTAGGAATCTATCTATTTTGGGTGAATTCAACAATTTATTGGTGCACAAGTTTGCAAAATAGTTGGTATACTCTTGATTTTATTAGTGTACCTTTTCATTTCTAATTGCATTGATTTCTCTCCTTTTTTATTAGATTGGCCAAGGATTTGTCTATTTTGTTTATTCTTTTGAAGAATCAATTCTCATTCATCAATTCTTTCAATTTATCTTTTTTATTTTAAAGAGAATAAAACAATAATAATAAAACAAAACAGTGATAAGATAGTAGGAAATCTACAATAATTACAATATTGCATATTATTGCCCTCTAAATATCTGCTTAGACTACTTGCTTTAAGCTGGCTCACAGGCAGGAGCTTAGCTTCTTTCCTGGTTCTCCCCATTCCACACACTGGCTGGCTCACAGGCAAGGGCTTAGCTTCTTTCCTGGTTCTCCCTGGTCTGCACTCTGGCTGGCTCACAGGCAAGAGCTTAGCTTCTTTCCTGGTTCTCCCCATTCCACACACTGGCTGGCTCACAGGCAGGGGCTTAGCTTCTTTCCTGGTTCTCCCTGGTCTGCACTCTGGCTGGCTCACAGGCAAGAGCTTAGCTTCTTTCCTGGTTCTCCTTGATCTGCACTCTGGCTGGCTCACAGGCAGGGGCTTAGCTTCTTTCCTGGTTCTCCCTGGTCTGCACTCTGGCTGGCTCACAGGCAGGGGCTTAGCTGCCTTCCTGATTCTCCCCAGTCCTCACTCTGGCTAGGTTACAGGCAGGGACATTGCTTCCATCCTGGTTCTCCCCATTCTGTGTGCTGGCTGGTTCACAGAGAGAAGCTTATCTTCCTTCTTTGTTCTCCCTTGTCCACACTCTGAATTCATCAATTCTTTGTATTTATCTTTGTTGTTGTCATCCTAGTTTTCATCCTTCCTCATCCTAGTTTTGGGTGTGGATCATTCTTGTCTTCCTATGATTTGGGATGTATAATTAGGTTATTTATTTGGGTTTACTCTGTTTTTGTGATGTGGGTATTCTTAGCTATAAACTTCCCTCTTATGATAACTTTTATTGTGTTCCATCAATGTTTGTATGTTCTACTGATTTTATCATTTAGTTCTAGAGACTATCTCATTTCTTCCTTGATTTCTTCTGTAACCCAATGATTATTCAATAGTAAATTGCTTAATTTCCATGTGTTCTGAGATTTTTCACTTATTTCTAGTTTCACTGCATTATAATATGATAATATGCATGGGATAATTTTGATTCTTTTGCATTCATTAAAGCATACTTTATGGGCCAGTATGTGGTCTATTTTGAAGAAAATTCTGTGTACTGCTCCATGTATTCTGTTGTTGTTGTTGTTGGGTGGAGTAATCCATAGTTATGTATTAAGTCCACTTGTTCAAAGATTTGGTCCACCTCTGACATTTCTTTGTTAATTCTTTTGTCTCATTAATCTATTTGTGACAGTGGGGTATTGAGATCCACCACTATAATTGTGTTGTATGATGTTGTGATATTTATCTGATCTTTGGTGTCTGGTATTTTTGTTTTGTGAAGTTAAGTGTGCTGGTATTTGATGCATTTATGTTTATAGTTATTATCTCTTCTTGAATGTAGTGACATTCTTTGTGCCTTCTGATCAGTTTTGGCTTGAAGTCCAATTTTATCATGGCTAGTGGGGATTTTATGTGCCTCATTTGTCTGTATGTTAAATTCTTTTATTTGGTTGGGGTTTTTTTGTTTTTATTTTTGGTGCCAGGGATCAAACTTATGACCTTGTACTTGCTAGGCAGGCACTTATACTGCCAAGCTAAACTCCCTGCCCAAATTCTTTTATTTGGAATTTTTTTCTGGTATCATTTCTTTTAAACAAAATTTTATGTCATTTGTGCTGCAATTCCAATTTTTCACTAATTCTAGTTAAGTTTAAATTAGCCTATTGAGCCAGGTGTGGTGACTCATGCCTATAATCCCAGCACTCGGGAGGCTGAGTCAGGAGGATTGTTGTGAGTTCAAGACCAGCCTGGGCTACAAAGTGAACTCAAGGCCAGCCTGAACTGTGTAGCGAGACCCTGTCTCAAAAAGACAAAAATAGATAAATAAATAAATAAGGTTTTTGTCATCTATCATCTGTTGGATCCATTTTTCACATTCTCATGTTGTTTTTAGAATCCTTGAATAACTAATTACTGACATCAACCATGTCTTCTAGTTCTGACACTCCGTCTTGACCTTGATCACTTCTGCTGCTCAAACTTTAAACAGAATTTTTAATACTCTGGATTTCCTTTTGGTACCTTTTAATGGAGTCTAATTCTTTGGTAACCTGGTCATTCAAGTTGTCTTTTTGCTTTCTTCATCTAGATTTTATTAGTGTCTTCTGTAAATTCACTGACCATTTTGTTTATTAAGTCCACTATCTGTTTAGATATATCTTCTTTGAACTCTAAGTTTTACTAATTTGTTTTTTACCAATGTGTTTACTAATTTGTTTTTTTAAATCTCCTTTCTTATCATTTCAATTAATTTAGCTGGGTGACTTTTCATTTCCTCCCTCTTGATGCCCCATGGATCAACTTTAGCAGAGTTAAGGGTTTTTGGAGGCATTTGTTGCCTCATCTTCTCATGTTTCTACTGTTTTCTTGAGATGAGGATTGTGAGTGATTATACAGAAAGACATTGTTAATCTAAAGAGCTCTTCAGTGAGTGTCTACTTTTCAGTGATATACTCTGGGTGTGGTTAACTTTAGGCATAATTTTACACGTGTCCCAATGCCCAGTAATCTCTATTAATTTGAGATGGAGGCTGCAGTGTATTTGACCCAGCACCCAGTATTGTTAATAATATAAAGGCAGATAGAGAAAATCAGTTAATAGTAATAACTATGTCACTCTGGAAATGTCAATATTATCAGCAAAGTAATACTATCAATGACAAAGTGGATATTTACATACCCTGAGAAATAATAATGTGCCACCATTAACCACAGGAAAGAGATCTACAATTACAGGATAACCACTAAAATAAACCAGATGTTGACATATTGTATATATCTACCAAGTGCAACAACTATATCGTCACTAAAAGTAGAAAAGTATTCAATAGTAATAGTATAGTGTTAACTAGCTAGAAGAATAGGGAACAGGAGAATGAAAAAATAAAAGTCAAAAAATTAATCAATGGAACATTAGAAGTAGGATATAAAGGATTTCATTAAAGAATAAAAGAAAAATAGAATCTGGTAAGCATAAAAGAAAAAAAACAGAAAAAGAAAAGGCATAGGGAAAAAGAAAGAACAAGTGAAAAGGAAAAAATTCCCCAGCCCTCCCCCAAAAGACAAACCAATAAAATAAAACAATAAGTCAAAAAATGTATTTGTAGTTTTGAATGAATGATTTCTTTCCAGGATCTTCAGTTTTGGAATCCATCAAGTCATAATTTTCTCTGCCTAACCTAGCTTTATGGCCTGTGGGTTTGTGTGGAGGGCCACACAATCCAGGCCCCCCCAACCCGTACACCCCAGGCTGAGGTAACTGTTCCCAGTGTATGTCCTTGCTTATGTTGGTAGATGGGGAAAACAGTTAGACCACTGATCTCTGTGCTGTATATAGGCAGTGGAGCAGGGGTTCAAGCAGACTGCTAGATCTAATGCTAGAAGTTTTAGGTCCACCCACCTCTGAAAACAATATCAAAATCTCTGACCTAGGGCAGATGTAATAACCCCAACAGGTTCATGCACAAACATGGCATGAAACATAGCTCCATAAGTCTGCCTTTCACAGATGCCCTATTGCCATTTCACAGCCCTCTCTTGAGTTGACAGCCTACGGGCCTTTAAATTGTTAAGCTGAAAATTGCTGAGACTTTCACCCCAGCAAGAGAATCACTGACCAGGAGTTAGACAAAAATAGCTTGACAGAGATGTGCTCAGACCTCATTGATGGGCCAATCTGTGTTAGTCTACATTTCAGAGATACTCTTTAACCCTTTGTAAGCCACTATTTCTATGAATACCCAGGGCCCCATTACACAGTCAGAAAAGAAAAATTTGATTTAAGAAACAAAATTGTTGATCTTGGGCATTTATAATAGCATTGCAAACATGCCCCAGCCTATGTTAGTCTGCATTTCCAAAATGCTTTTACCCATTTCACCGCACTACCATATGGGGGCAGTAAACGGGCCAATATACAGTTATGCTGTGAGAAGTGACTAGCAGCAATTACCCTGTTGACCAGAGGCAGGTGTAATAACCTGAAGTGAGTGTTCACGGCCATGTTACAGACTGTGTTAGTTTACATTTCACAAGTGATTTACCCATTTCACAGCTATTCTCTCAAATGTATAAATAAGTAGCCTTAAAATATTTAGGCTAAAAAGGATCATCTAATTCCAAGGACAAAGCCGTGAACCTGAAGCAGTATTTTTTTTTTTTTTTTGGTACCAGGGATTGAACTCACAACCTCACGCTTGCCAGGCAGGCGCATATACCACCGAGCTAAATCCCCAGCCCTCAAAGCAGTATTATCTTGAGAGATGTGTGCTCAGACATGGTCCAGGATATGACAGCCTGCATTTTCCAAGTGCTCTTTACCTATTTCTCAGCCACGCTCTCATATGGGAAGCCAAAAGACCATTACAATTAGGCTGAAATGGAGACTCTGACTGCAGCAATAAAATAGTAGCCCCAGGGAAGGTGTGATACTCTGAAAAGAGAGTGTACAGATATGTCACAGGGTTAGGTATGCCGACTTTCACAAATAATCTTGTATTGATAAGCAATAGACCATTACACAGCTTACACTGAGGAAAATCTGAGTCCAGCAACAAAATTCTTGAGCTGGATCATGTTAAATAGCCTACAGGGAATGTGCATTCATGTGTCCCAGGTTGTTGTAGTCTGCATTTAACAAATGCTCTTTACCCATTTTAGAGTTGCTCTCTTGAAACATTAGCCACTAGCCAATTACAGTTAGGCTGGTGTGTAGATTCAGACTCCAGAAAAAAGAAGAAAAGATTGTCTCTGGCAGCCTTAATAACTTGGTAGCAATGTGTTCATCCATGTCTGAGGCGGTGTTAATCTGTGTTTCCTAAATAATCTTCACCCATTTCTCAGTGACTCTCTCCAATGAGCAACCATTGAATCATCACATTGTTAGGCTGTAGAAAGATTTGGTTTCAGAAACAAAACCACTGACTAGGCATGGGACAAATAACTTGATAGGAGTGTGCTCAGACATGCCTCAGTCTGTGATAGTCTAAAATTCTCTTTACTAATCTCTCAGCTCCTCATTTTATGGGCAACCACAGAGCCTTGCCCGGCAAGAAAAGGGAAATATTTTTGAAGCAACAAATTTTCCTTCTTGCTCAGGTGTAATATCCTGAAATAGTGTACCCAGACAAGCCCCAGCCTTAGTAGTTGGCAATTTTAAAATGTTCTTTGCCTATTTCATAGACAACTTTTTTTATTGACAAGAAATATGCTATTACACAGTATAGGGGATCTGGCCCAGATCCTCAATCTCCCAAACGAGTGTACGGCAAAGGTTTAAAATAAATGAGGTGTGATTTTTAGGGCTCCAGGAGGATCAAAACCCTCTACAGAGTTTGGGGACTCTGGTGGCTAAGACAGGGAATGTCTCTGGCTGTATTTATTTAGGGTATTAGAGTGAAAATACAGGAAATTGAACAGACCTTGTGAGTGGTTCAAGGACTTTGCAAGTAACAAATTATGTTAACAAGGAGAAGTATCTTAGGAGACATCTCCAGGTTGCGCTTCACTGAGTGGGGGCGAAATGCCTGTGGCTACAGTCTGTATTTAGTTAATTGGAGTTGGAGTCAGGTGTCCTCAGTTGTGATCTTACCTTGCCACAGCCATGCAGCTGCCCTGTATGTGTTGTTCAATTTCTAGTTTCAGTGGCTCCCAACTTCTTCTCCTTTTTGTGTTTGCATGGGATGGGTAGTCAGCTGAAGCTTGGAGAAGCTGTGTTAGGAGAACTCTCACAATTTAAGTCTTGCACAGTCCATCAATCTATAACAAGAATCAGTTACCAGTATAGCCAGCAATTGTCAAAAGGTGTTAGTGATTAGAGCCTTTTTTACAGCTAACTATGGCATTGTATTCTACCTTTTGAAGTTATGCTTTTCTATAGGAGGTTCAAGACCAAGTTGAGACCTGTACTAAATACAATCAGATTTTTGTTATCTATCAAAGTCAGTTAAGTCTCCTCAGGAATTGCCTTGGAACCCTACACAGCACTCTTGGCTCTACAGTCAGTGTCAGCCATCAGGATGAGTCATGGCCACTGCTTGAACAAGTTGCTTTTCATGAAACTTGAGAGATTTATTTTCTCCCAGGGACTCTCCTTACGCACATCATTCATCAAAGATCACTTTCCTCTGTGGTCTCATAATCTTCTTGATCAGAAGACCAGGGACTCACTGAGTAACTATGGATGATATGCATTTTCTTGTGTTTTACTCTGGGTGACCATCATAAAATAATAGTATAAATTCTGTCTTGATTATAATTGGTTCTTTTCACAACTCCAGACTACAACATAGCCTGTCATGAAATTTTTTTATATTAAAAAGTATACTCATCAATGATCATGTATTTACCAGTAACTAATTCTCCAAATTTTAACATGGAAATATTACTGCAAAGCAGAGGTTCTTTTATGTCGTGGGTCCTCATTGACCTTAAAGGGCTGGGGCCAAAATATTGGCTATCTTCTTAGTCCATCTGTTTCTCTAATTTTCAGTCTCTAAACCTCAAATATTGAACATCAAGAAGAAAAAATTGATAACAATATAGTGTAATAGAGGCAATAAGCTTCACATTGCTATCTTAGCTAAATATGGAACACCTTAGAAGATTACATGAAACTTACTTTTTATTGTCCGTGGATATTTTAGCATTTGAATACTTAAAAGAGTGTTAATAATTACATATTTTACATAGAAAATCAGAAATTAAAACCATATACAACATTACAGCATGAAAATTATGACATTTTTGTAACAATCTGAATTTCCATTTTGACATAAAATACCTCTTTTAGTCAGTCACCCCATCTAATACATCAAAACTTTTATCTAATTTATTGACCTTTAGTGGAATGTGAATCTCATAAGTTTTTGGTACCAGCAGAGGTCTGAATATGAAACAAAATTTTGTTACCACAAATAATCCCTGTTTTACATTTTGGAAAACCTGCCTATCTGGAAGCATGAATACAGTAATGTACCATGAGGTTAATAACAACCTGTCATAGCCATATGAAATCTTTGCATAGGCATCTTTAAATCAATAAGGTTATTGTATTATTTTTGATGATGACCAATGTGAGCATATATATATATATATATATATTTTTTTTTTTTGTACTGGGGATTGAACTCATGAAGTCACACTTGGGGCAGGCACTTAAGTCACTGAGTTAAATCCCTGGCCTACAATAATATATTATATAACTTTAGCTGGGATGTCTCCTGTAAGATGGTGGACATTACTGGGGCCTCCAATCAATAAACAAGAATAGGTTAAAAATGTTACCAGGCAGCTACTTTCTCATTTATCAATCAGAGTCCTATCCAACAATCCTAACCCCAAGGGATTTTGTTGACCATTTTAAATAAAATATATTTTTAAATTAATTTTTTAATTTTTTGATGACTGATGAAAAACCCAATTATAATATTTAATCCATTAATTTTTTTAAATAATGAGACTCTCAAGTCCATAGTAAACAACAATATATATTACATTTATATAACCAGCTTTGCATCATTTGGACCAACTGGCAACCCAGGTTGAAGCAGGTTTTATAAATCTATAACTTAAACAATACAAAAATGCAAAAGAAAAAGGGAAAAATAAAAAATTTTTGAGCTCAAAATAAAAAAAACAGTTATTTACAGAGCCAACAAATGGACAACCACGGATAGATGATTTGATAGACAATCTGTACAGATTTGAACAAACACAGAAATAATCTCACAGTTTTTTGGGGTCTGTAAGAACTCTAAGTTTTTAGGGGGCTATTTATTATACCCCTTTGGTGAACTATTTCGCATCTTACACCCCATGTTCTTGGGGCTAGACCACCTGTTTACCTCCAGCACCCCATGCCCTCAGGTATTTTTTGGGCACTCCGAGCCACGTGGGCACCCCTGTATGGCACTTGTGCTTTCGGCTCCACATGCATGAACGATCACAAGCTCGTTTGACTCTCAATAATTGCTTACAAACAGACTGGACAAACAGACAACAGATACACAGACAGACAAACATCTTACAAATCAGAGTGCACTCAAATATATTTTTAGCCAAATTGAATTACAAACATTTTTTACAAATTTAGAATTTATAACTATAAATTGACTAGTCAGATTTGTTATAGCTCAATTAGCAGAGATCGCATATAAAAGGATTTAGTAAAGATGAAATCTTATGTATAATTAACATCTATTTTTTTATTTATCTTAAGAATACTAGTAACTTGTGTGTCCCTTTCTTTCATTAAACTTTTGGTTTGGTTATTTTTATATACTCATCATCTATTTAGACCTTTAGTTTTGTTTTGGGTTACCATCTCCTGGGCATCCTGGGTCAGTGTTTTTAAATTTATTGAGACTTATCTTGTGACCTAATGTGTGGTCAGTCACAGAAAAAGTTTCATGGCACATGAAAAGAATGTGTATTCTGTTTATATTAGGTGAAGTGTCCTGTATGTGTTTTTTGATCTCATTGGGGTATAGTGTTGTGTACGTCTTCATTTCCATATCAATATTCTGTCTAGTTGTTTTTTCAATTATTAAGAGTAGGATATTGATGTTTCTTTTATTGTAAGACTATTTCCCCTTATTAATCTGTCAATGCTTGCTTCTAATTAAACATATGCCTGCAATTGCACTATCTTCTTGAAGGATTGGTGCTTTTATTAATATATAGCATTCCTCTTGGTCTCTCCCAACACTTTTTATCTTTTTTTTTTTTTTAAGACAGTGTCTCACTATGTAACTCACGCTGGCCTCAAACTCAGGGCCATCCTCCTGCCTCAGCCTCCTGAGTGCTGAGATTACTGACATGTACCACCACAAAATGGGACAAAATGGGGTAGCATTGGTTTGGGGCACCTAAAATGGAGTTGGGACACTACTGTTAATCAGACCTCAGACACACCACAGCTGAACCAATCGACTGCCCCAAACATTGGGACTGGACCAAACTATAGTTGCCAGAAACTTCTTGTTAACCTCTGCTGAACTTATTATGCAATGAACCTCTTCCCCCAAACTACCAGGAGACTGAAAGGGCACCCAAGCCTGTCTTAAAAATAGTTTATCTTTGGCCTGCATCAATCATAATTCCTGACTAACAAGAGGTAGAATTTCCAACCCCTAGATTGCTTGAGTTTTATTTTCCTAGATGGTAAAACTTAATTAGTTCCAAATAAAAACAAATCTCTGGGTTCTCTACTATGTTGATTTTATTGGCAGTCAGTAGCCCACGACAGTGGTTTTGGGCCAGGTTTGGGTCGTGACAGTGGCTTTGGGCCAGCAAAGGCAGTGAGCCTACTTCTGACCTGACTTCAGCATGCTCCTGGTTCTGGCTGGGGCTGCCTGTTCACCCAGGCTTGGTCCTGGTGGGAGCCTTTCCCCTGGTGCTGTGCACTTTGTTTCTGCGGCAGTTCTTGAGAGCTTGCACAAAACATGTCTGTGGGTTCATCCCTGAAGCCAACCTGTTGCTGGTACATCCTGAGTGCTACACACTCTGCCAGGCTCTGAAAACAGCCCCTTCTGGGGCATCCAAAGAGATGTCTAATATTCATGACCCAAGAAGGCCCCTTTTGGCCCATAGAAAAAATTCAAGCTATCTACAATTTTTGCTCCTTAAGAAGGCATAAGCTATTAGTAGAAGTTTATAAAGAAAGATGACAACTGGGAATGGAATTAATAAGAACAGTTTTTTTAAAAAGTCAAGATCACAGCCAAGCGTGTCATGAGTAATTTGCTCAAGACCTATGGTTCCTTATTAAATTAACTCCCTCATTTGATGCTCATTTTCTTTTCTTTTCAGAAAGAAGAACTTTAGTTCAATAGCCAGTTTCCCATGCAGAAAGGAATGTTGCTTTCACTTTCCATTAACACAACTGTACACAAGTATTTCTTAACCTACTAAAATAATTTTGCAAATTTGATTCAAGGAAAAGCTTTCCTTTCCATCATAAGCAGTGTACTGGCTTACTACTATCTTTCCCCCATGACTAACTGATTCTTCTTTGGTGATTTTCTCAGCCATGCAGAGGAAGAGGACTGAATCTCCCGAAAGGATGCAAAGAATGTAAGTGAGCTCATATGACATCTCAGTACCTATGTTGACCACTCACACATATTTTATCCATTATCTAGAAGTGATTTTTATTGAAAACTTATGCTCATGCAAAATGTGAATGATCAAATTGGGGTACATCGACACCAATGGCTTACCACACAAAGAAAAGGCATGGCTCATTGACATTTGTGTCAACCTGTATGATCTTAGGCTGAATGAAAAAAGTCAAACTCAGAAAGTGACTGCTGTATAATAAAGACTGATTATCTTTTGTTCCTGGAAAAAACATTCTAACTCCTTGGAAGTTCCTACATAAAAGGAATACCTTGATAATTCATGAGTTGCTTGGATCACACCTGAACTTATCTAGCAAGTGGACTCTGGGTAGGGAGAGGAAGGGAGGTTGGTCACTAGAAAGGCCAATCATGTGATTACAGGGGTAGGACTTGGTACCAGCCTGATATCTGGGGAGGCAGGGGGATGGAGACTGAGTTCAATCTTGTGGCCAGTGATTTATTTATTTATGTTTGTTTGCTTGTCTTTTGAGACAGGATCTTGCTATATAATCTGTGCTGGGCTGCCGTGATTCTCTCGTTTCAGCCTTCAGAGTGCTGGGCTTACAGACATGCACCACCACATCCGGCACTGTGGCCAATGATTTAGTCAATCAACTTACATAATGAAATTCAATAAATGTTCTGGACATTGAAACTTAGTGGATTCTTGGTTAATGGCCGCATTGCCGGGGGGAAGGTGTGCCTGATTCCACAAGGAGAGGCATGGAAGCCTCAGGTTCCAGATCTTCCTGGACCGCACCCTGTATATCTTGTCACGGGGACTTGTCCAGGTATGTACCTTTTATAATAAAACTAATCACAAGTGTAGTGATTTCAAGAGTGAATGATGAAGCCCAAGGAGCTAATGGAAACCCACAATTTGTAACCACTTGGTCAGAAATGCAGGGTTCTGAGACATACTTGTCATCTGCAGTAAAAATGGCATTGGTGGGGTCAGTGCTCATTTCTGTGGCCAGGATCAGAGCTGCAGTGTACCAGCTGGCATCAAAATGTTTGCACATTACATGCTTCCATTCCTATTACCCTCGCCAACACAATTATACGGATAAGAAACAAATATGTAGCTACCAGAGAATGGGTGTGGTTATAAAGCGGTAACACTGGAAACACCTTTGCCTCTAGGACTAGCACTACATATGTTCCCACATACCATAGCCAGTCAGCATAGCAAGCACTAGGCCTTGAAGAAGCCCTAATCACAATTTAATTAATTTAATTGAAATGATTTTAGAATGATCCTTGACAATAAAGGAATGTGAGTGCATGTGGAAAAGTTTCAGGCATGCTAAGGAGGCAGAGTTCATCCACTGGAGTACAGCATTATGTCCCTTTATTGGAAATCCTGTTGCATCACTCTGGTGCACAAGTTCGTAGTCAGGTGATTTCTCACATGTTGTAATATATTATCAAACACAATCCTTGTTTTCCTCAGGCAGGTACGTTTGATGTAGAGAGTTGGAATCTAGTGAGAGAGGGTCTGGAGCATGTTTTTACTGAGTACTGTTATATCCTCTGAAACTTTCTCCACATTGAGCTTGCTTCATGAATTTCTTTGTCTTTTAGTTTTGTGAGAACACTTTTGAGAGAGAATGGGGATGAAGGTGAAGAGCCCTGGTCCCCTTCTCTTCCTGCTCCTCTTCCTCCTCCTTTTCCTCCTTCATCTGTGACTAACTCAAAATTAATATCTCCTTATCAAAGATTGGGCAGACAGTCTGTGCTTTATGGCGAGCCCTTCAGAAGATGAGCATTTCCAGTTAATATTCATCCTGAACCTTCTAATCCACAATGAAACATTCATGAACACAATACTTCGGGATATAAGTTGCTCAGAGAATTAAAATCCAGTGTCATGAATAATGGGGTGCAAGAATCTTTCATGTTGAACTTGTCGGAGACTGTCCTGGGAACTCTGCACTTACCTCCTTTAGACATTAAGCATTTAGCTATGTCTGCCTTTTGGAAGGACAATACTTAACTCTCCATATTAATTCTCAAGAATTAGCACCTGAGCAAACTTGACAGAGTTGGGCAGCAGAACACCCAGAGATTATGGAAGAAGTGCTCTTGGGAACAGGTACATACTCTGATCTAGTCTCACACTTAACCCTTCTAGACCAGGCTTCAGTAAATGGTTCTTACACTGAAATGAGCTGGGGCAGCTATCCTGGAAGACAGTGTCCCCACTCAGTCCTTTTTCCATATTCCTCAAGGCTCTCATGAGACTCATGCCCAGTTCTTGGCCAGGTTGCAAGAAGCTATCCAAGGGTAGATACCACATGCCCAGACAACAGAGATTGTGGTACAGCTGGCTTTTCAGAATGCTAATGAGTACTGTAAACAAGTGCTAGGGGCTGTCCAAGTGACTAAAAATAATGGAAACTATTTGAAAGTGTATCAAGCTGTGGGTACTGAACACTGTAAGTCCTCTATGTTTGCCCAAGCTATGTGTGATTTAATTAAACAAAATCATGCTTTTTCAAAAATACAATGTTTCAATTGTAGCAAAATAGGGCATAATCACAAACAGTGCACTGGACCTCAGGCAAGAAAAGGTTCAATGGCCCCTCCCTTGGAGGGGAATGCACTGAGTCCTTGTCCAAGACCTCACAAGGAAAATCATTGAACTAATCAGTGTCATTCTAAAAGTCAGAGATAGCACCCCATTATTTGGGAAGTAGGATGCATGCCTGGCCCCAGGCCAAGAAAACAATAAGGATGTTGCCAGTATGGGCTTACAGCCCCAGTCCTCAGCGTGTCCCCGAAGGAGGGTCAAATCCCTTGTCATTGGAACCCCAGAAAGCATGGCATTAGACTTTCCTGCTGCTGAGTGAGAGACTTTGATAAGCAGAGACAAACCTGTTAAAATGCCTAAGAGAATCTGGGGACCTCTTCCCTTATGTACAATGAATCTAGTCCTAAGAAAAAGGAAAAAGTTTAAACCTGCAGGATGTTGAAGTACTCCCTGGGATTATTGATTTGGACTATTTGGGAAAATTTCGGGTTGTGGTTCGGTGACACGATGGTTGGGTCTTTGAACCAGGTGAATATTTGCTCAACTAATTCTTTTTTTTACTCTCAACTGATTCTTTTACCAGCTGTCAGAAACACAACTATCAGTTGAAAAGTTAAAGGACTTAGCAGAACACTCCATAAGAAAAGGTTTTTCATTCGAGATATCACGGACCACCAGCTCATGTATATGCTTAAAGGAAAATATTTTTGAGGGCTCATGGACACAGCTGCAGATGTTTCAGTGATGGCTTCCACCCAAGCAGCAGCCACCTCCATTGTGGGGCTAAGATCACCTGGAAAGGTCAGCATGCTGCCTTGTGTATGCCCCAATAACTGTAAGGGAGTCTTTTAGCTATTTGTTGCAGGGATTCCAGTCACTTTGTGGCAGGGATCTGCTGAAAGAGTGGTGGATTCAAGCTACTAATAAGTCAGTTCTACTTGTTGATAGAAGGGTACCTGAACCTGAAGAAGTCTATCAGAGGAAATTGAAAGGGAAGATCCTGGCAATGAGAAAAATTTTTAATGGGGGTCATTGTGGCTTCTCCCCATCCAAAGACTGCTGTCTCATTAAAATGGAAACCCGATGTAACGGTTTGTTTGGATCAATGGCCTCTGGCAAAGGAAAAATGCATTTGCTTATGAGCTTCAGTAGAAGAACAGTTGGAGGAGAACATACTGAGACTTCCACTATCCCTTGGAATACTCCTATTTTTGTTACACCAAAGAAAACAGGGAAGTGGAGGTTGCTTCCAAATTTAAGAGCTATTAATGCTTGCATTTATCCTATGGGCACTGTACAGTCAGGATTCCTCTCTCCCACTTCAGTACCACAGGAATGGTTATGATCATTACCTATTTTAAAGATTGATTTTTTTAAACCATCCCTTTAAATCTGCAGGACCAACCTCCTCTTTCTTTCTCTATTTCTGCTACTAACTTTGCTGAACCTACAAGTGGATATCAATGGACAGTTTTGCCACAGATGATGAACAGTTCTACCCTGTGTCAGTATTTTAGATACTGTTAGGAAAACATTCCCTCAAACCAATAAAATACATTATATGGATGATATATTGCTTGCTGTCAACTCTCAACAATAATTTATCCTTCTTTTGGCAGAGACTAAATGAGCTTTGATACAACATGGATTATACATGGCCCCTGAGAAAATTCCAACTATCTCTCTCTATCATAACTTGGGAACTCTGATAACAGAAAGAGAAGTTCAAGTCCAGAAAATAACATTAATAAGAGACTCATTACAAACATTAAATGATTTCCAGAAGCTATTAGGAGACATTAATTGGATTTTTCTGAGGTTAGGAATACCTACATATCAACTAGTCAAACTATATAAAACATTACAGGCAGATCCAGGTTTCAACTCTTCTAGTACTCTCATACCTGAAACCCTTAAAGAACTCCAAACATTAGAGACTTTGACAGGCCATGCATAGTGGTGCATCCCTGTAATCCAAGTAGTCGGGAGGCTGAGGCCAGCCTGGGATACAAAGTGAATTCAAGGCAACCTGAACTGAAATCATATCTCAAGAAGACTAATAAAAAAAGAAAAGAAAAAAGAAACTGCTTTGGCAAATAGACAGGTGTCTCAAATTAGTTTGACTATGCCATTTATGCTAGTTATACTGCCTACTCCTCACTCTCCTACTGAGCTTTTTGCTCAAATGGTGAATCATAGATATCAACCTGTTGAATGGCTTTATTTTCTTAAACAGTTTACAAAGAGTCTTTGGATGTATTCAGCTCAGATAGCTAAGCTAGTTCAGCATCTGGCCTTTAGGGTTTGATCCCAATTGTATTGTGCTTCCTATCACTATTACACAGCATACTTATTTGTTGTAAACTTCCTTAGTTTGGTAGATAGTCTTTGCAGATTGTATTGTATTGGTTAATGATCATTATTTTTCTGATAAGTTTGTACAGTTCTATTGTCATTATTGACTTATTTTACCTAGAAATACTCAGATAACTCCTCTCACAAATGCTTCAACTTATTTCACAGATAGATCGTCTCCTAGTTTTGTTGCTTACTGGACTATGCAAAATCACCAGAAAATTGCTACCCGCGGGCTTTTGGCTCAGAGATCAGAACTGGCTACCCTAATTACCATATTAGAAAGTACTCTCACAGGGGCCAGGAATTTATCTCAGTGGTGCAGCACCTGCCTGGCAAGTGTGAGGTCCTGAGTCTGATTCCCAGTATCAAAAAAATATATATACTCTGACAGAACCTGGTAACATTTTATGTGATTCTGCCCATGTAGTTAATGTCATTGATTGTTTGGAAATAGCTACTATAAGAAGTACTCGAGAGTCCTCTTTGTTCAGTTTGCTTTTGTGATTGTAGGATGGCATTTGGAATAGGACTGCCTCCTTTTATACAGGTCATTTACACCTACACTCCGACCTTCCTGAACCAGTGACAGAAGGAAACCATTGTGCCAATAGCCTCATTGTCTCAATTTTTCAACAGATGAGGTTTTCTCATTCTTACTTTCATCAAAATACTCAAGTCCTTACCTCTAGCTTTAAACTTTCTAGATAATAGGCATGCCCCATTGTACAATTTTGTTCAATATGCCAGACTTTACCTACATCAGTTCTACCAGAGTCATTATCCCCAAGGCCTTCAGATAAATGAGCTAAGGCAAATGTGTATAATATATATATCCTGATTTGACAGTATGGGCATATTACTAAAGCTACTAATTCTCATTTTATGCATACTACTTGCCATGCAGGGGTGATGAGGGGCATATTTAGTAACACTGTCTCTCAACCTTTGCAAAAATGAGAGCTCCTAGAAAATAAAAATAGATAATGGCCCTACCTATACAAGTGGGAGCTTTCAAAGATTTGTGTAGTAATGGAATATTAGTCATTCTACGTGAATTCCTTATAATCTACAAGGACAAGCTTTTTTTCTCTTCATCTTTTTGAGACAGGATTTCACTATGCAATTCAGGCTAGCTTTGAACTCACTTTGTAGCTCTGCCTGGCCTGGATCTCACAGCAATCCTCTTGCCTCAGCCTCCTAAGTAATGGGTTTATAGGCATGTACCACAGTGCCCGGCCAGACAAGCTATTATTGAGTGTTCATATCTGACATTAAAACAGCAATTACAAAAACAAAAAGGAGGGACCAGTTGTAATAACCATAAGCGCACCTTCATTTTGCAATATTTACTCAATATTTGAATCCTGTTAGTAATATAGACACCAACCTTGTAGAATTACATTGATTAAAAAGTACAAGAGCATGGGAAAAGGGAGAAGGCACAAGTCTTGTGGCAGTCCCCAGAAATGGGAAAATGGGAGGGAGCAGTTACTCCATTAGCACAGGAACCAGGGTTTGCTTGTGTTATTACAGGAACTGGACAGACACACTGTGGCAGAAGGTACAACCACAGAGAGGTCCTCCCCATGATGCATCTGTGGAGGAACTCAGCTCTCCTCTCCTCACCAACAAAAGCCTTCCCTCAAACAGCTGAAGAAAAATACTCAGGAAGCATAAAGACTTCATCATCAGTGTCTACCTGAGACAAGAATGCCTGGGTGTCCCTGGGGGACCCTTTGAATAGACCTTCTGGAAGGATCCCTGACTGCTGCTCACAACTACATCCCCTTTCAACCTGAAAAAAGAGTGGCCATTCCCCCATTACCCTGTCACAGCAGTTAGAGGGTACTTCTCCAGAGAGGGGAATGTTAAATTAGTTATCATACAGGCAGTCAGATTGGACCCTTGAAAAGAGCCGGTACAGACCCCTACAACTGTAATTTGAGATAGTCATTAAAGGCTATTCCTCAAAACAAGAAAAAGAATAATCACTATGAGTGCTGGGATTACAGGTTTATCCCCTAGGGATAAACAAGCAGTGATTGATAATTCAACTTCTGCTATTATAAAACAAAAGGATAGGGAGACTAGATAGAAAGATTAAGGTCTAACTGGCCTCTTCAGTGAGCACTAGAGAGAAAGGCTAAGAAAGTGTATGCTGACATGCTGCAGGGGAAATACAGATGAGAGCCTGATGTGCCATGGATGGTAGGAGAGAGACAGATCCTGCTTTACCCTTATTGCTAGTGCCTATCTCAGTGAATAAGGCCAAGGTGCACCAGTCACTGGGGCTCTCCATCCAAGGGAGATAAGAGTCCCCTGACCTTCACACTTTAAGCTATTTTGTTTTACGTTTTGGGGGGGGGCAGGGGATTTTTTTTTTTTTCTTTTGAGACAGGGTCTCACTATATGGTTCAGGCTAGCTTTGCACTCATGATGCAGCCCAGCCTGGCCTCAAAATCATGGTGATCCTTCTGCCTCAGCACTGAGTGCTGGGATCACAGGCATGTGCCTTTAAGCATTATCTAAATCCAGGAGGGACAGGGAAAAAGAATGATGCTAGTCAAAGGATACAAATATCAGTCAGAATGCAAAAATTTTTAGTGATCTACTGATTGCACTGTGTGGTGACTGCAGTCAATATGTTGTATACAGTATTTCAAAATTGCTTAAAAAATAGAATGTTTGAGCCAGGCAGGGTGGGTACATACCTGTAATCCCAGCATTCAGGAAATTGAGGCAGGAGTTATTAAAAAAAATTCTGGACTACATAGCCAGACCCCTCCATCTCAAAAAAAAAAAAAAGAAGGAAAAAGAAAAAAGAAAAATAAATGCTGGATACACGTTGGTAATCTCAGCACTCAGGAGGCTCAGGGAGGAGGACTGCTGAGAGTTCAAGGCCAGCCTGGGCTACATAATGAGTCAAAGTCAGCCTGAACTACATATCAAGACTGTTTAAAAAAAAAAGAAAGAAAAGAATGCTAACATCCTCACCACAGGCATAGTTTGTGAGTTATGGCAGTGGGTAAATTGATTAAATGGAATCTTTCTACAATGTCTATATAATACAAAACAGCACACTGTACTCCATAATACATACATATATATATATATATATATATATATATATATATATATATATATATTCAATTAAAAATAAGTACATAATTTTTGGGGAAATGAAACGCTCTAACTCCCTTAGTTGTAAAATACCCAAATCTTCAAAGAATATATTTAGTGGTCATCTCATTTAGTATATGTGCTGCCAAAATCAGTAATGTAGTCATCTCATTTAAACAGCTAAACATGGTATGAACAGCTACTTTGAAGAAAATGAGACATTATGGTAGCTATTGCTGACTTCCTATCATCTTGTTGTGAAGTCCAGCAATGCTTTTATTCTTCGTTTTGATTGGTTTTAGTCTGTTCTGTATTATTTAATTTCAATATGCATGAAGGTATGGGCAGCTATTTTGAAGACAGTAAGAGATGTCATGGTAGCCATTGTTGATTTTCCTATTGTCTGGTTTTGAAGGCCCATAATTTTTCATTATTTTGTTTGGTAAGTTTTATACTAGTTTGTCTTGTTTGAATTCATCATATGTGAAGATATAGACAACTATTTCGAAGAAAACAAGAGACATTATGGTAGCCACTGTTGATTTCCTATTGTCTTGTTTTGAAATCCTGTGTTGCTTGCATTGTTTTGTTCTGATCTGCTTTGTTTTATTCTCTTAAAATGAAAAAAGTTAAATTATGGTAAATGATATGAAACATGTGAGTTGAAACACATAAAAAACTACTAAGATTTTGGAGTGGTGAGTTTATAGGTGATTTTTATTTTTCATTTACTTTTAAATTACTTTGGAGTAAAAAAATTTGAGTTTTGTGCAATATGAAGGGCTTTTTCTTGAGCTGATTGTATAAAATAAAACCAGAAAGGGCTGACAATACAAGAATAAGGATTTAGAATTCTCACACAAAAAACAAGACTTCTCAAATCCTACTTTGAAAGATTGTTTCAATTCCTAAGGTAACATTTTCTAAGTTAGGTATACAATTTCCAAGTAAAATATTCACCAACAATGTGATCCAGTGATTTCATACCCAGATATTTCCCCCTGGGAAATAAAAGCATACATTCATGCAAACACTTAAACAAGAATGATCACTGCAGATTCATGGACTGCAGGGTAAGAGAACAAGAAATCACCAAGAAGCAAGCCCTCTCTGCAAATCGATGCCATGTGCAGGCTGTTAGTGGGAGAGCCAGATGCCAGCCTCTTCTGGTGCATGGGCTGGGAAACAAGAGTCAACCCCTACTACCACTGTACATGACTAGCTGATCCAGAGAAACACAGGCTGTGATGATAGCTGTTAAAATTTAATTTAATCCTTATAATTTTTAGTGTTTCACTGACTTTGCAGACCTAAAGCCAGTAGTCTGATCATCTACTCAGAGGATAATAATATGCATCTATAGGGGATCTCCTTCAGAAGGTGGTAGCCATTGATAATTCCCTATCATCTTGTCTTGAAGTCCTGTATCATTTTAATTTTCTTCTTGGGTTGAGTTTTATTCTGTTTTGTTTGATTTTATTATATTTAATGGCATGGGCAGCTATTTCAAAGATAAAAGATCCATTATGCTAGCCATTTTGTATTTACTATTGTCTTGTTTTGAAGTCCTTTATTTCATTCTTTGTTTTTATTGTTTTGTATTTATTGTTCTATTCTGTTCTGTTTTGTTTGATTTTTATTATGTCTGAAGTTATTTTGAAGACAACAAGAGGCATTATGGTGACCATTGTTGATTTAGTATTGTTTTGAAGTGCTATGTCACTTATACTGTTTTGTTTTGATTAGCTTTATTCTGTCTTATTTTGCTTGGTTTTATTATCTTTAAAATAAAAATTAAAAAAAATGATCGCTGCAGCTCTATTTTTAAGAGTCACAACCAGAAACAACACAAACATCTAGGAGCAGATGGATGTATGAACAATCCATGGTTCGCTCATTCAAGGGTATGCAATGATTCAACTAGTGACAAGGAGCAACAAACATGAAATTAAACATAATTATGTGGATAGAATGAGCTCTACAGAAAAGTACATACTGAATGGTTACAGTTTTATTACCTCTAGAACATGCAAACAATCCATCATGGCCATAAGTAAATGAAGAGCTGTTTGGATCAGAAGACAGGAAGTGGTTACAAGTAGCAAACAGGAGCTTTGTGGTTAATGTTGTACGTGTTCACCATCAATATATGGGTGACAGTTTCCAGAAGGGTTGCATGTATTAAGAGTCATCATATTTTACATTTCAAACAAGTGTTATTCACTGTATGTCAACTGTATCTCCATAAAATTTCTTAAAAAGAAACTCATCACCTGATGCACCCACCACCCATAGTTTATCACATTTATTAGCATTTTTCCTATATTGAAGTATGACATGAGTAAACTCAAATGAGTCATCACAAATAAATAAATACAATTTTTCCATTTTTTATTTAAAGAGAAAAAAACATGTAAAGGGTAGAGATAATACAGTTTCAAAAAAAAAAGATAAACAGTAAGAAATCACTGGTTTATAAATTATATATTGTCCTCTTAGAAATAGTTGTTCAAGTTACAAAATTAAAGCATACAAAGTAGATATTCACACAGTGAGAGTGTAAACAGCTACACATGCATGAGTCTCTACATGTATTTCTAGCCTTTCTGTATTAGAGGGAAAAACAAAACCTAGCAAGACAAAACAAAACAAATTCCTGTAAAAACATGAAACCAAACAGTCATATAAAACCACAGGACAAGGTGATCTACAATGATTACTGTGTTGTTTCTTATTATCTTCAATAGAATTGTCTATATTCTCAGGCATAATTGAATATAGCAGTACATAACAATATTAGTAAAAATAAAACATTGTAGACAGTATAAAACTTCAAAGGCAGGTAATAATCAAACTAGAGTGGATATTCTAGTGAATCTTGTCATCTTCAGTGCAGTTGGCTATAATTTCAGACTTGATACTATCAACCATAACAGCTTTAAATAAAATCTATCAATACAAACCAGTAATCTAACAAACCAGATTCAATTACGATCAGTCATGGTAAAACAGTGTAGGTTATACAGAGCTTTAGATTAAGCTAATAGGAAATTAAAGATGATTACTGTACTATTATCCTGTTATTTTCAGGATAACTGTCTGTGCCCTCAAATCTAGTACAGGTAGAATGACTGGAACAGAATATAATACATCTAAGCAGAGTGGTGTGAGTAATGTGGGTTTTAAATCCTGGTGCATTATTAACCATACAGTGTATCAAGGCTATCTATGTTAGTGATTCTAGTTATCCTTCTCTGCCTCATTTCTGCTATGCTATTTGTCTGCCTTTGTTTGTCTACTTTTTCCCTTCATTCTACTGCCTGCCCCACTCATTGAGGCCTTTCTGCCACTGTTCCTAAAATCCTGGTATTTTTTTCTCCCTCTAGAATGTCCTTCAGTATTCTCTGTAGGATTGGATTGGTGGTCACAAATTCCCCCAGTTCCTCTTTGTCATGGAAGCATCTTGTTTCTCCATTAATTTCTAATGACAGCTTTGCAGGGTACATCAATCTGGGCTGGAGGTTATTTTCTTTCAGGGCTTGGAATACTTTACTCCAAGCTCTTCTTGATCTGATGGTCTGTGTCGAGAAGTCTGCCAATATCTTGATGGACTTACCTTTATAGGTAATCTGTTTCTTTTCTCTGATAGCTTTTAATATTCTGTTTTTATATTGAATTTTTGGTGTCTTGATTATTATATGTCTGGGTGTAGCTCTGTTTTTGTTGTAGGTGGCTGGGGTCCTGTATGCCTCACATAACTGAATGTCATTTTCTTTTCCCATGCTTGGGAAGTTTTCCTTAATTATTTCTGTGAATAGCCTTTGTAATTCATCTGTTTGTTTTCCTGCTTCTTTGTTCACATTTCTTATTCTTATAGATTCTCTTGTCATCTTCTAGCCTTTGTATTGTTACTGCCTGTTTCCTTGTTATTTTTAAGAGCTCTTTCCTTTCATGATCACACATTGCAAACTTGTCTTCAAGTTTTGATAGTCTCTCCTTAGTTTCTTTTAAGGAGTTTTGCCAGTTTTCAATGGAGTTTTTAATTTCCTGGTAGTCTCTTTGAATCTGCTTCATGTATTCTATATTTTCTTTACAAATAATGTTTCTCTCCTTTTTTTGTGTTCCTCTCTTTTTCCATCTATGTCTTCCTGAGAGATGCTTAGCATTTCTTTTATTACTCTACTCATATCTTGCTTTACCTGATTTAATATTTCAGTTTTGAGCTTGTCTACAAGGTTCCGAAGATATCTCTAAATGTCTATTGAAGCCATGTCTGATGTTGCATGTTTGCTGCCCTTAGTCTCCCTTATTTTTCCCTCTCCTGGATCAGTGCTCTCAGGGTTCTGGGATGGGGGCTTCCTCTTGCCTCTCTCTCCTGTCATGGTCCTGGCTTCCTCCACACAGGTGTATAGTGGAGGTCCCAGCCCCCTTCCCTGTTGGTCACAGTTCCTCCGAAGCACACCGGTGAGGGACCTCTGCCCTCTCCTGCCAGCTCTTATCACTGAGGAGTAAGCAGGGGCTGTGTATTCCTGCCCCTCCTCACTGGGCCAGCCAAACTTCAAGGGCCTTCACCAGGTTAGTGCATGCTAGGCACAGGGAATTGATTTGGGATGGCTCATTGGGCCCCCACCAGGGGCATGACCCAGTCTAAGCAAATTCCACAAATCTGCTCTGGGGAGGGAGCAACCAACTGAAGTCACTGTCGCTCCCTGTTCAGGCTCCTCCTGCTGGATTCCAACATGTTGCCCATTTGGTCGTGCCCTTCCCATGGGAGGGGTCTGATTCCCAGCACTGACCATGGATTAATGAAGGTCCCTTCACTGACTCCGCTCTCTGTTGGGCTCACCAACCCCTGACTTCAGCATGGCTGTGGCTCCTGTGAGTGGCAGCGAGAATGAGTTTGGGTGGCTCTGCTGGTCAGTGTGAATTTGTGAATTCAGGCTGGTGCAAACTCGGCAGGTTGCAGTGAAAACACCTTGTCTGGTAATTTTAGCTGTTCCAAATGTGGCCAAGACTGCATGTTTGATGAGCTTTTTTACATTTTAATTTCTTCCTGTGTCAAGAGGATCCATCTCCCTGTCTGGATCTCTCCAGGATGTTTTAATCTGGCATATGAGTTGTTCCTCCTGGGAGGCTTTGTATTTTGTTGCTCATTGATTGGCCATCTTTAGCTCCTGCTAAATATAATTTTTTAAAAAACAAAAAATATGCTGGACATGGTGGTTTAGACCTGTAATTGCAGCATTTTGGACACTGAGGCAAGAGGACCAGCGAGTTTGAGGTCAGCCTAGGTTACATGGTGAGTTCAAGGCCAGTGAGACCCTGTCTCAAAACATACATACATACATATGTAAATAAATCAATCAAACAAACTAAAAATTAAAAATAAAGACCCTGTGTGAGACAAGGTAGGGTCCTTTCCTCCTAGACCAGGTTCTGCTGTCTCTAACAGGTTTACTTTAGAAAGAGTTCCCCGGTCCTCCCTTCCCATGTGGGACAATTTCCTCTCTGCATCCCTAAAGATACTTACAGATTTGACCCAGAGGTAGGGGCCAGAAGGTGGCCAAGAGGAAAAGTGGACGCTGGGAGGTAACACAGGAGAAGGAGAAAAGGTGGAGGAAGCTCCCTTCTTGGACAAGATTGACCAGTGACAGCCAGTCAAAGCATTTTGCTTCTGCCACTAGGGATTTAGATTTAGATGTCACCAGCCCTAGGAACATGCTAGTTCCTAAGTGGCCCCACATTTTTTACCACCCTACCTAGCTAGGGCAAGGAGGGGATTTCCCAGAGCTCCTCGCAGGCACAGGCAAGTGAAAGAGAAACTAGTAGTATAAATGAAACAAATGAGCATATATATTAAGATATTTCTGGAACAATGGAACATATATTTCTGGAACAATCATTTGGAGTTATTTGGACTTTTTCCTATCTCCTATTTATCAACTATTTTGTTCCATCTATCTATCTATCTGTATGTTTGCACATTTCTTAGTTCACTGATAAAATTTTGTACTTTTATCTATTTCTTTCTTCTTTGTAAGAGTCTTTTTTGTCTATGATTTGTACTCTAACATTTTGCCTATTCTTTTAAAACTATAATACACAGTATTACTCTCTATTTTGTTATGAAATTTTGTTTTGTTCATAGAAATAAGAATGATTTTTAATATTTTCTTTATTAATATGTACTTATAGAACATTAAATTTTTTTTAAAAGAATATGCTGGCATGGAACCTAGGGAAAACCTAAATAAACTTCCAGCTTCCCTTGCTTTTCTTTTTTTAATTTTTAGATTTCTCTTTTGTTCTTTTGAGAAAGGGCCTCGCTATGCAGTTCAGGCTGATCTTGAACTCACTCACTGTGTAGCCAAAGCGGACCTTGAACTTGCTTCAATTCTCCTGCCTAAGTCTCCTGAGTACTGGGATTACAGGTGTGCCCCACCAGGCCTGGCTTCTCTTGCTTTTAGTTATTTGCTTTTGGTTGACTTTTACATCACTGACTTTGAGCTGGGATGGTTGGCACACACCTGTAATCCCAGTATTCTCGCAGGCTAAAGCACGAAGATCTCAAATTTGAGCCCAACCTGGGTAATTTACTGACTTAATGAGACCCTGTCTCAAATAAATAAATAAATAAAAGTTTATAAATAAATTTAAAAGTCTGGACATGTAGCTTAGTGTGAAGGCCCTGGGTTCAATACCCAGTACTGTACTAAAAAAAACACCCCCCCCAAAAAAAAACTAAATAGGCAAAGACAGATAAAAAAGACTATACACTGGGTGGACTAATTTGTACATAGTGACAGAATGCAGATTAGTGATTGCCTGGGACTAGGGTCTGGGGAGAAAGAACAGGAAAGAATTACATGAGAGCATAAAAAAGACCATTAAGGACTCTCATTACCTTGATGGTGCTGATTGTCTCATAGGCAATACACATATCAAAACTTACCCACCTGTACTTTTTTTTTTTTTTTTTTGGAACTGAGGATTGCAGTTACGAACTCATGCTTGTCAGGCAGGTGCTTGTGTCGCTGAGCTAAATCCAAGGCCCTCCACCTGTACTTATTTATTTGTCTATTTATTCTGCAGTACTGGGGATAGAAACCACAGCTTCAATAATGCTAGGCAAGTTGCATACCCAGCCCCCACATCACACACTTTAAATACATACAATTCTATATTAATAATCCCCCAACAAAGTTTTTTTAATGGGCAAATGATTGGAATAGATATTTACTAAAGAAGATAAGATAAATGTGGAAAGATGTTTATCATCCTATGTAGGATAATGTCTATCATCATACATAGTAAAAATCCCAGTTTATCAAATTTGCTTAATTTTTAAAGATTCTGCTTTTGTTTCCACTGATTTCTCTTTTCACTATGCTCATATATTTCTCTAAGTACTTAAGTATAGTTGTGAAAGCTGTTTTAACATCTCTGCTGACCCCATCGCATCTGCATCTGTCTATTCACTGACAGGTTTCTAGTTATAATCACATTTTTCTGCTTCTTGACATGTCTAATTTGATTAGATGCAGGACACTGCAGATACTATTTATTTAGTACCTGGACTTAGTTCCCTTCATTTTTTCTTTTTCTGCACATGTGCACACGCAGATGTGTGTGTGCACGCGTGTGTGTTGTGCTGGAGAATGAGCCCAAGGCCTTTGCACTGAATTAAATCTCTAGCAATTTGCTTTTATTTTTTTCTTTTGAAGTAGGTTCTGAGTCACTAAGTTGCCCAAGTTGGCCCAAGTTTGGGATCATCCTGCCTCAGTCTCCCAGAATGTTGGGATGATGGCCATGAGCCACTCACCCAGCTATTATTTATTTATTAGTTGTGAGGATTGAACTCACAACTTTGCACTTGTCATTTTTTATTTTTTAAGAGATAGGATCTTGCTATGTTTCCCAGGCTGGCTCTGAACTCCTGAACTCAATCTATCCTCCTGTCTAAGACTCCTGAGCAGCTGGAACTATGGTGGTATTTGCCACCACCCAGCTTTGCTACCTTATTTTAAAGCATTATTTTGGACAGCAGTTATTTATGGATGTGTTCGAGCCATTTGAGGCTTAGTTTTAAAATTTCAAAATGATTATAGATTCACGGGAAATTGCAAAAACAGTACAGAAAATTCCTATATACCCTTTGCCAACATTCCTACAGTTCCATCTTCCCTAATTATAGTAAATATCAAAATAGAAAATTCATACTGATAAAATGTGTGCATATACATCATCTTATGACATGGGTAGATTCATATCCCATTAAGATACATCATCCCAGTCAAGATACAAAACTAGCTAGGCATGGAGATACTTGCCTCTAATCTCAGCGATCTGAGTGACTCAGACAAGAGATTCCAAAATTCAACCCCAGCCTAAACAATTTAGCAATTTATCAAGAACCTGTCTCAAAACAGAAAACAACAAAGGAAACGTAATGCAGTTCAGCATTAAGACCCTGGGTTCAATAATCCTCAGTATGGGGTGGAAAAAAAGTACAAAGGTATGAAAATCTGTCTCTTTTTAGTTATAGCCCCACCCCACACCATCTCTAACTCCTGTTAATAAGAAATTTATTCCAAATTTCTTTATGTGCTTTGAAGAATGTGATATAAGATATGTGACTTTTTGAGACAGAGCCTCACTATGTAGTCGGGATTGGCCTTGAAATCACTGCAGCCGAGGCTGACCTTGAACTAGTGATTCTCTTGCCTCAGCATTCCAGAGTACTGAGATTATAGAGCTGAGCCTCTATGCACAGCTAGCTTTGTAGCTTGATTTTGTGCTGGGCTTACAAGAGTGCACCACCACGGTCAGCTGTGACATAATGACATTACCCTTTTTCTGTTGAATAATTCCCTCGATATCCATCCATGTTACGTGTATCCATAGCTCGTTCCTTTATATTGCTGACTAGTAGCAGTCCAATATCTGGACGTACCAGTTTAACCGTTCACCTATTGAAAAACATTTGGTTTTTTATAGTTTTAGACTACTACAAATAATGCTGCTGTGAACATTCATGTATAGGTTAAGTGGACAATTTTACTTCTCTAAGGTAAGTGCCCAGAAATATGGTTGGGTCATAATGGAAAGTGTATGTTTAGTTCATTAAGTCACTGACAAACTATTTTTTCAGAGTGGCTCTGCCTTTCTACATTGTTACCGGCAATTATGACATACAGTTTTGCCACATCTTTGCAGCATTTGATTTTTTTTTTTTGTACCAGGGACCCAACTCACGACTATGTGCTTGCCAGACAGGTGCCATTGAGCTAAATCCCCGGCCCACAGCATTTGATATTGGCATTTTATATTTCAGTGCTGTGTTTGCTACGCAAGTACTTTACCTCTGAGCTATAGCCCTAATGCCTTATTCTTTCTTTTTAAAGCAATTCCAATAGGCGTGTAATGACTTTTATTAGGATTATTTTCATTCACCTAATGACTAATGATGTTGAATATCTTTTCATGTGATTTCAGATGTCTGCTCTTCAGTTAAATGTATTTTGTCCAATTTCTAATTGAACTGCTTGTTTTATACTGTGAAACTTTGTAAATGCTTTACATATTCTACATATAAAGTCTTTTTCAAATATGTCATTTGCAAATAAGTTCTATACATCTGTAACTTCTTGGGAGGGCATTGTGGCGATACTATCTAGAGCCTTGTGCATGCTAAGCACAAGTCCTACCACTGAGCTACATCTCCAGCTCCTGTAGTTTTATCTTTTCATCCCCTTAACAGGGTCTCTCACAGAGCAAAAGTTTTAATTCTAAAAAAAATACAATTTATTGACATTTCTAAGATCGTGCTTTTGGTGTCATGTATAAAAACACTAAAAGCCTAGGCTTTTGAGATTTCCTCCTCTATTTCCCTCTAAAAGTTTTATATTTTCTCATAGGTCTATCTACCTGTCTCAAATTAAAAACCAGCACAGCCTCTCCATCTTCACAGAGCTCTGCATAAAACCTTTTTTTCCTTTCCACCAAAATAATCTGCGTCCTTTGATATGATCCCGAGAGGTCCATAACACTTCTTAGGAGGCTCAGTGTTTTAGATATGTCTGGTAACCAACACCACCGTGTCCCAAGCAAAGTGAAGCCAGAGGAAGAGATTGGCGTAGGATCCCTTTTCTACCCCTGGGAACTCACGTTTGACCTAAACGAACACCATGCTAACTGGAAGTAAGATCATAGAAAAGTTAAATATACGCCACAAAACTCGCCCATAACCTGGCAGTCGAAGCGGCCCCCCAACTTAGAACTGGGACAGAACCTTCGTCGTCTCCCAGAAGACCCCGAATCTCTACTCCACCGCTGTTTCCAAACCAGGGAAGCCCGAAAAAAGAGAGGGCTCTTCAGCAATCTGCAGCTAACCCACGCAACCCCTCCCATTGCTCTGCCGCAGCCAATAGCATCAGGGCTTTTGGAGGCGGGCTCTGCTTGGGTGCGCATTCTGATTGGACAACCCGGGGGGGCGGAGCCAGGCTGGAGGCATTGCTCCGCGGAGGTCCTTGTTAAGGGCGAGCGGCTGGGCGCCAAATTCGGGTTAGCGAAGTGCTGAGGGTCACGTGGTGGGGTGCGAGTCGGCGGGGCCTGGTTTTTTGTGGGACCCCAGGCGGCGTAGGACCGAGGTGTTGCCAGTACGTCTGAGGCTGCGTTCTGGTAGGTGAGTGAGTGAACTGGGGTGCAGGCACCTCGACGTCCCGGCGACGTGGGCGCTCTGGTGCCCTCAGTGTCCCCCACACTTGCCATGCTTCTGGGCCGTCGGAATGATTGGCGGGCGATCGCTAAGGGCTGAGAGACCGAGGGGTCGGCGGCGGCTGGCCGCAGCCCCTCAGACCTGGGCACTTTGGGGTAATGAGAGTGGGGGCCTGTGGTTTTTTGGGGTGAATACGAAGGCCTGTTGTGGGCATAAGAAGCCTCTTTCCTGAGGGGTTTTTCACTAAGCTTTCTGATTTGAGGACTGCTCCACACCTCGAGGACTAGCATTTCCCTCTAGGTGCAGATAGGGGAGGTGAGGCAATAAGGTAAGAGCCCAGCCGGTGGAAAGGGGAGAACCCAGAACAGAGAGCCCCACTAAAGCCTGCACTCCTATGTGGTCCCTGCTTCTCTCCCCCACACCGTGCTTTGTCTCTCACACTGTCTGTAGTGCCACCCTCTGTTCTAGGAGGCAAGAGTCCACTTTAGGATTCTTGGCTCCATGACAGGTCTTTCAGGCTCTAAAAGTTAAGTGAGCAGTTGGTCAGTTGAGGCCAAATTCAGATGCATTTAGTCAGAAACACCACTTTGGGGGCCTATAGAATTAAATTTCTTGCTTGAGAGAATAAATGAATGATTAATTGTGCTTTTGTCTAATACAGTGTGTGAGAAGAAGCTTAGGAACTAAAGGTAAACCAGAGTTCAAAGTCTGACCCTTATTATTATATAATCTTTGACCAGTTAACCCTCTGACCCTCAGGTCTTCCTCTGTGAAAAAAAGAACTCAAGATTCATGTGTGATAGCCAGGTGTTCACCCAGGTACTTCTGTTGGCAGACCCTTGACAGGATCCTCCTGTATGGCAGGATTAGGGGATCTGGTGAAGCTGGTGAATTGCAAGTGACTAGGTCTCTCCCTGGGGTTGTGAAGATTGTGGAACATACAAGTGACAGTGCTTGTACAAAAATAGCAACACTATAGTGACAGGGATACTACATTGAGCTTTGTTGGGCTGGGCTGCTCAGTGGGTATCACTGGTAAAGTTAGTGAAGGTGACCCTAAGATCCCTAGTTTCCTGGTACTGTTCTGAGTGCTTTGGACCTGATGTCTGGTTTAACTCTCACTACTAGCTTCAGAATATCATTATCCTTGTGTTAGATGTGAGGAGACTGAGACACAGATGTCAGTAACTAGGGTTACACGTTAGGAAGCAGCAAAGCAGGATTGACCCCATAGTTATGCCATTACCATCACCCTTCCAGAAGTGAGCTTCAGTACCCACTTGCTCACCTATAGCTCTTACTGTTAGGAGAATCTGAGATATGGACCTGTGACATGTCCCACTGTTGGGTTTTGCTACTCATTAGTTTCAATGCCAAGGTTCCTAGGAAGCAGTTAGAAACTTGTAAAATATATAACATCAAGGTAAAAATCAATTCTGTTCTGACTCTTGTCTTTGGGACTTTGAATCTCATCTCCTGTGGACACTCACTTGTTTCCCAGGTTTCAGTCATGAACCTGACTTCTAACCTTTGGGAAGTCAGATGTCTTCCTGTCTTAGGGGGTTGCACTTAGTGTTTGGGATTTTTTTTTTTTTTAAGATAGTATCTCACTGTGTAGTTCAGGCTGACCTTGGACTCGCAGTGATCCTCCTCCCTCAGCCTCCCAATTACAGGTGTGTACCACCATGCCTGGCCTCACCTCGATTGTTCTTACCCCTAAATTTCATATGCTTGGCTCCTTTCCATGTTTCAGATTTCAACTCAGGTGCTTTTGATGGCCCAATCAAAAGTAGCCCCACCCATTTATTGTCCTCATAGTCAACATCACTTAGTGCTAAGAACTGTACACTAAAAAAATGGTTAGAATGGTAAGGTTTATGTCTTGTGTATTTTGCTACAATCTAAAAATCACAGAAAGTAATTCTGACCAACCTCCAGATCTTAAGAAAAGATGCTGAGTTTTTCTTCCCTAAATATTAGATAACAATGATTTTCTTCTCTTTGCATCTTAAAAAGTATATAATCTCACTTTCTTGCTATAAATAAGAATGCCCTAGTATATAATAGCATTAACTGAAATAAGACAATTCAGGACCTTTTCACCAAGAGACATTGCCAGACTTTTTTAAGATAGGGTCTCATTAAGTTGCTCAGGCTGAGCAAGAACTTGTGATCCTCCTGTCTCAGCCATCCAGAGTGGAGGGAATATAGGTATGGATTGTCACACCTGGCTGACACAATGAGTCTTGAACTCAGAATAAATTCAGACTTTTTCATGGCTCGGAGGAAAAAAAACGTATTGAGGACTCAGGGAGATTATAGATTTAATTAATAAGGATATAGTACTGATAAAAGTTAAGTACTAATTGGATTCAGAGAGCCATAAATGATCTTTGATCCCATATGTTAATAGGAACAAGGTTAAAAAAAAAAAAAAGCCAAACTACGGCCTGGGTTTTAGCTCAGCAGCACAAGGCACCTGCCAGGCAAGCGCGAGGTCATGAGTTCGATCTTCCGGTACCAAAAAAAAAGAAGTGAAACTGGGAAACCAGGAACAGACTGTTGGAATGAGGAGATGGCTACACTGACTGGTTCTCACCCAGAGATTAAAAGATCATTGCAGCTCAGAATTATTGTGAATACCTGCGGAACACCTTACTAGGTGTAATTTGCTAGACAAACAGAAATGTTGAATAAATATTTGCCAGCACTGTGAGAAACTCAGGCAGGGAGATCATAAATTTGAGCCTAGCCTGAGCAATTTAGTGACTGAGACACTGTCTCAAAATTTTAAAAAGGGCTGAGGATGTAGCACAGTCAGAAGGCCCTGGGTTCAATCTCTAGTACTGGGGGAAAAATTTATCAGAGTAAAGTTTATATCAGAGCATATCAGAGCAACTGATCAGAGTAAAGGGTTATGTGTGGGCAGAGAGCAGCACATTCTGCTCAAGCAGAATGGGGGAGGGGAGAGGCCCCCCACTTCCCCCCAATGAGCTGAACTGAATGCCTTTTGTCAGATGACTGAAGATCTGACCCTATGAGGAGGAGGTTTCCAAGTGGACTTTGGTGGTAAAGAAATATCCTCTTTGTGTTGCTGGCCACTTTTGAATCCTTTGTTAACCTTCAGTAGTTAATATTTAAAAGAAGTTTTACTCTTTAGGAGTCTAGGACCTAGTCTGGCTCTGAGGCAAATTTGTGGTTTCCACCTGTTAGGACTGTGCTGGTGGTGCCCAGAGTACAGGCTCAGCAGGGAGAAGCTATGGGGCCTGTACCAAAGCACCTGCACCCGCTCCAAGCAGATGTGGCCTCTGCAAGGTGCTGTTGCTATGGCCACAGAAGTGTTCTGTGGCATTTGAGTCCAGGTGCTTGGGCTGCAAGTGTGGCCTAATAATGTCATACTTAATGTTACAATGACTACTTTGAAGGTCCTAATTAGGAATTTCCTAAAGATAGTTGATAGTTCCTTATTTGAGCTCTGCTAGAGAAAACAGGATTACTGTGATTTAGGACTATTTAGGCTATTTATTCAGTATTTCTCTTTCTTTTCTTTTTTTGTTTGTTTTTGAGACCAGGGCTGGGGATTTACCTCAGCAGCATAAGTGCCTGCCTTGCAAGCACGTGGTCATGAGTTCCATCCCCAGTACCAATAAAAAAACAAAAAAACCAAACTGGCATTACCATGTTTTTGAGACCAAGTTTCACTCTGTAGTTTAGGCTGCCCTTGACCTTGCAGTGATCCTGTGTCAGCCTCCAGGCAGTATTTAGAGTTTCTATTTGTCTAGCAAATTACACCAAAGGAATGTCACAATTCACTCCTTTTCAATCTAGATACCCTCAAACAGGTCCAGACCTGGCTACCTTAAGGGATTCTCTTTCTCACTGCCCTCCCAGCCCCAGCACCCAGTTCTTTAACAGCTTTGACCTTATTTAGTGCCCTTGTTTAGTTTCTTTGTGTTGCAGCACCTTTTGGGAAGCTCAGAAAGGCTGGATTCCTGGTAGATTTGTTCACTATAATACCAAACACAGTGGTGGCACATGGAAGGTCCTTAGTAAATGTTTACATAAAAATGTAACCAAAACAATGGAAAAGCACAAAAAACCTGACAACTGTTGATTAAGGGAGTTCCTATAAATCTTTGAACTTTCACACTGGGGAAAATGCCACTGATCCCAAAATTCCAGGGTTTGTGTTTGTTTGTTTGGTTGATTGGGTTTTTTTTGGTTTGGTTTGTTTGTTCCTTTGCTTTTTTGTTTTGTGTTGTGTTTCTTTTTTTTTTTTTTTGAGTCAGTTTCTGAGCCTTGTCTCTATGCCCAATCTGCTGTGTAGCCCTAGACTAAGATACTTTACTTGAAAAAAAAAAAAGAAAGAAAGAAAAGAAAAGAAAAAGAAAGTTTAACCGGGGCTGTAGCTCAGCAGCACAGGGGCTGCCTAGCAAGCATTAGGTCCTGAGTTCAATTTCTGGTACCAAAAAAAAAAAAAAAAAAAAAGATACTTTTTGACCTTTGTTTTCATTGCTAGAAACAAGAAAAAAATGAACACATGAGATTGGTACTGGGATTACAATGACATCATTAACACTGTATTCACTTCCTAGAGGAATTTCTCACAGCAAAAATTCCAAGTACACTTTTTTGGAGTGTGAGAGAAATGTGTCCAAGCTGAATATAGAGTTGCTGCCTGCTGTACTTACGTTATAAAATGTTGCTGATGGGCATCATGGAAGAACCATCCCAACTGCTTATATTCTGTTCTTTGTTAGCGTGTGTATCTGCCTAGAAAAATCTAAAAAGTTGCTAAATACAAAATGTTTGCCTTTTTAAAAAATAACTTACCAGTTGCCTGCTGCCAGAATTGTTTTAATTTAACAATTCATCTGTGTGGTCATTTGGCAATGTTACTTCTTTGCAGATATCTGTACTGGGTACCTTTTTAAAAAAAGAACTCTCAGTCCTGCCTTCAGAAACTGGGTTTAGTTGGGGGATAAGCCAATAGGAGAAGCCAAACAGTGAGGGTCCCGAGCCAGGCTCTCCATAGGTACCACCTGACTTTTAGAAGCAGGGTTTGGGTTGGACAGGGCTGGAGAGAAGAGGGTCAGGTCTACAGTGAGAAAGAAACTAGAAGTTCTTCATGGTGGTTTTGCAATAGATTATTCTTGTGCTTACCAAGTAATTCTGCAGAAAGGGCTAAAATAGGCCAGCACATAGCAACACAGGAGCACTTATAGGTTGCTAGGAGCTTTGCCTACATTTTTCATTGGCTTCACACTTGCTTTTCTCATTTTTTAGGCAGCTTTGAACTAGTGTGATGACAACTCCAGTCAATGGGACGCACAAGGATGCTGCCCTGTGGTCCTCCCATGAAGCTATGCTGGTGCAACCCCTCAAGGACAGTGACACTGAGGTAAGGGTTGTGGGGTATCCGCACTGTATGTTCATCTCAGAGGCCTCTATTTAAATCTCTCGTGTTTTGTTTTTGTTAATGTTTTGCAGTGTTGGAGATTTTATCCAGATCACACATGCGAGGGAAGTGCTATATATCTGGATCTAATCACAAATTAATTTTATTATAGACTACTTCGCAATGACTATGTGCAGTATATATTTAGTGCCAGTTTGTGGCACTGGGGATGCAGCTTAATGGTAAAGCACTTGCCTCGCATGTGGGAAGCCCTGGTTCTTTACCCAGCACTGCATAGAATGTGCCACCATGAAAGACCGTGGTGAGAAAGTTACTAAAAGTCTTTGAAGGTAAATTTAAATATTTCTGAATTCCTACAAAGTGCAAAGTGTTGTGCAGGGTGCTGTGGAAGAAAGCAGAAAAGAGGCCATTTGTGGTTGATTTCTCCTTGCATTTCATAGGGAATATATCTATTTAAATAATTGGAAGCTTTTTTTGAGAGGTAACAGTTTTATTGAGATATTGTTCACTCACCATATAATTGAGTGGTGTTTATTATACAGAGGTTCCTTGACTTACTTTGTAGTTAAACCTATCATAAGTGGAAAATGCAGTTAAGTCAAAAATGTACTGAACTTGGGGCTGGGGATTTAGCTCAGTGGCTCAAGCACTTGCCTTTTAAGTACGAGGTCAGGAGTTCAGTTTAAAAAAGAAAAAGCACTGAACTGCACACCTGTAATCCCTGCCGAGGCAGGAACTGAACTGCATAGCAAAACCCTGTCTCAAAAAGACAAAAAGGAAGAAAAAACACTAAATATGCCAAACCTACCACACAACCTGGTCTAGCAACACAGAACAGCAATTGTTTTCCCCAGGGACTGCAGGGCTGACTGGGGGCTGTGGTGCAATACCACTGCCAAGTAGCAGCAGAGAAAACAGTACCGTGTGTCTCCAGCCTAGGAAATACACAAATTTATACTTTGAAGAACAGTTTCTGTCGAATATACATCACTTCCCCGCCATTGTAAAGTCAAACCATTTTAATTCAGGGAATATGTGTATTCACAAATGCAGAACATTTTTATGTTCAAGAGTCCATTAGGGGTCACCCTAACCTTCCCCAAAATGCTAATCTACTTTCTGTTTCTCTGAATTTGTCAAAACATCTTTTTCCTTGAAAGGAACAAGGAATAAGATTCAGAGATTTTTCTGATTTGGAATATGTGTATAGACTTTCATGATTAAGCATTTGAAATCCAAAATGTATGATGAAATATAGGAATAAAGATAACAGGTTGGTGTAAAATTAAAAGTTAGGTGGCATACATCGTTTTCTCTTCATTTTTTTCTTAATTCATTTACTCTGATTCTTTCTTAAATGTTGAAGCTTTTGAGGAAAACTCAAGAGTCTTCCTGGTTATTTAGGTTCCCTTCAGCATCTGAGAGCACAGCCTTAATCTGTAATAGTGTCTTTTCTCTTTAGATTATATTTCGTTTGTGGTTGTAGTGGAGATTGAACCCAGGGTCTTCATAATAAACTATTTCCCCACCCCTTTTTTATTTTGAGACAGTGTTTCACAGAATTACCTAAACTGGTCTCAAACTTGCAGTCCTCCTGTTTCATCCTGCCAGAGTGCTGGGATTACAAGGAGATATGACGTTGATCAGAATAGAATTTTAAACTAAAATGTATCAGTGTTCAGCGTCTGTTTTCTTTCTATAAGGTGTACAACATCATTAAGAAGGAAAGTCACCGGCAGCGAGTGGGATTGGAACTCATCGCCTCAGAGAATTTTGCCAGCCGGGCAGTTCTGGAGGCCCTAGGCTCCTGCTTAAATAACAAATACTCTGAGGGCTACCCAGGTCAGAGGTGAGTATCTTCAAAGTCCTGCTTCAAATGTGGCGAAGTCCTTGATCAATGTAGAATTGCTACAACATGTGAATTACAGTAAATGACAAGCCTGCCAGTGCCTTTGCTTCCATTCTGGCTTCTCTCCCGTACCTCTTTTTGATTGCTGCCCATGGTAACTGTTCCTGGAACAGCCCTTTTGGAGTCTTCTGTAGTAGCAACCAGTGTGTAAGGAATATCATCCATCCTCTGTCTGGGAAAGGCTGTTGTCTTCTAAAGGGTGACAGAGAAGGTAGCTATTGCTCTGAGTCATTAAATCTCTATCAGAAGTAGCCAGTAAGTGAAAGGAACCGATAATACAGGTTGAGTGTCCCTTAATCTGGTCAGGATCAGAGGTCTCTACATTTTCCAGATGTGAAATATGTAGATTATGTACCTAGACTTCACTGGCTAAACATTTGATTGTCTTTTATGTTAGGGTTTGAATTTAGGGCCTTGGGTGTACTAAATGAGGGTTCCACCACTGAGCTATATTTCCAGCCCCTCAAAACTTTTTGGGAGTTATGTTGGTGCTAAAAATTTTCCAATTTTGAGTTTCAGATTAACAGTGGTCAACTTACACTGGAAATTGATTCTATATTATAAAGTTATAATTACATATGCAGTGATACTCCATCAGAATTTTAACCCTTTTAATAGCCAAAGTTATATGCTGCTGCTTCTCTTTATTTTGTATTTAAAAATTTTATTTTTATTATTGTACATTTACAGTATATAATGATTACATTAATCATGGAGAGTTGGTACATATACATAACTCATGTTATTTCTTTTTACATCCCCTTCCGCTTCTTTCCTTCCCCCTGCCCTCCATCTCTTGGTCCCCTTTCCATTTCCAAAAAGTCTGTCTCCCTGCTTTCTATGATCTGTCTTTTAGTTTGCTCTTTAATTTATTTATCCTTGAGTTTTTCATATAACTTTATGGTCTTAAGATGCATCCATTTTCCTACAAATAATTAAAGTTTATCTTTCCTTACAGCAGATGAGTACTCTATTGTCTTGTTTATTTTTTTCTCATTGCTGGGACAAAACAACCAACACCCAAAGGAAGGAAGGAAAGGTTTATTTTATTTAGCTAACAGTTTTTGAAGGTTTTAGTCCATAATCAGCTGGCTCCAAGGCAGGGTGGCATGGCACTGGGGCAACAATTCAAGGCAGCAGCAGCCAGATCAAAAGCAACAAAAGCAAAAAGGGAAAAAAATAAGTCTCCGTTCCTGGCTTATACTGTACACAGGTCACCTCCCCTCCTTCAGGGCTGATGTAGCACTCACAAAATCTTCTGGCTCCCTGCTGAGTCTCTCAGTTAAACTTCTAAACTTCTCAAGTTGACATGACGTGTTAACCATAACAATCCACCCCTTGTCAATTTGGCAACTAGACATATTTGTTTAAATCAGCCTCCAGATACAAAGGCATGCTTATTCTTTTTTTTTTAAATTTTATTTAAAGAGAAAAAAAGCAAAAGACAAGAGGGTAGCAACAATACAGAATTCTAAAAGGAAAAACAAAAAAAGAGAAAAAAACACAAATCACTAGTTGATAAATTGCATATTGTCATCTTGGATTTAGTTGTTCAAGTTACAAAATCAAAAAATACATAGTATACATTCAAGCAGCAAGACTGCAAATGGTTCTGCTCAAAGATCCAACAAAGATTCAGCAATATGCTCATCTATTTTACACACTCAAACATACATGCAGTTATATCCCTTAGAGCACTTTCTTTTCCTCTCTTTTTTACAATAGCAATTACACATTTTGGTTTTATTACACTTGTAGTTCTTATTTAATTTTTATACTAGAGACACAATATGATATTTATAAATATGATTCTTATTTATTTCACTAATGAAGATAGTCTCAAGTTGTCTCCATTTACCTATGAAGGCCTCAAGATCATCCTTTTTTATAGCTGAGTAATATTCCATTGTATAAAAATGCCACATCTTTTTCATCCACTCTGCAGTAGCTGGGCATCTTGGTTGTTTCCAGGATTTAGCTATCACAAATTGTCTGCTATAAACATGGGTGCACATATATCACTGTGATATGAACTTTTCAGTTCTGGGAAAATGCCCAGGAGGGGGATAGCTGGATCGAATGGGGCTTCCAATCCTAGTCTTCTGAGAATTCTCCATATGGATTTCCATAATGGCTGCACCAGTCTACCTTCCCACCAACAGTGGAGCAGTGTTCCTTTTTCCCCCAGCCTCGCCAACATTTGTTGTCAGTTGATTTCTTGATGGCAGCTATTCTTTCCGGAGTAAGGTGGAATCTCAGTGTTGTTTTAATTTGCATTTCTCGAATGACCAGTAATGGTGAACATTTCTTAATGTATTTATTTGCCGTTTGTATATCTTTCTCTGAGAACTATGTGTTCATCTCAGAAGGCATTCTTATTCTTAACATTTTGCAATTTAACAATCCTTAAGAACCAGCATTAAGTCTGTCAACATTGTATTACATTAGAAACATAACATTTTTGTCCTTGGTCCCCAAAAGACTCATGCACATCCCTTTATGCAAAAGGCATTTAGTCTATCTGCAAGTTACCAAAGACCTAACAGTTTCAGCATTGCTGAAAAGTTCAAGTCCCAAGTCTCCTCTAGGTGGAAGGGGAACTCTTAGCTGCAAAGCCCTGTACAAATGAAAACAAAGTTAAACACTTTCAACATGCAATGGCACAAGATAAGCATTCCTATTCCAAAAGTTACAAACAGGAAGGTACAAATGATTGAAACAAAAGCAAGTCCAAAATCCAACAAGGCAAACATTAAGTCCTGTAGTTGCATGTCCAGCTTCTGAAGCAATCTGGCAAATTGTGAGCTCCAAAGGGCTTGTGTACCTCCACCCTTATGGTTTCCGATTCCAGGGCTTCTCTCTTGGGCGGTCTTTGCTCTCTCATTGCAGGTTTCCTTAGATGATCCACGTCCCTGGCTTTTCTAAACTTCTGGGATCTCTACTCCACCTTTGGCTTCACACTTACAGCTTCATACAATGTCCTCTCGGGAGCACACTGCCTGGTCTCCCAGGCCTTCTGAAATCAGGGCGGAAGCCTTTTTCATCTCAGAACCCTTACATTCTGTATGCACCAAAACCCAGCACCATGTGAATGATGCTGAGGTCTGCTGCCAGTTGGAGCAGTAGCCAGGCTTTCCTCTCTCTTGGTTGTGGGAGTTGAGTGCCTGGATCGCTGGGCACTCTGAACCTGATTGTGAGGAACAGATTCTCAATGCTGTCTCCATTCTGGAACCTGGTTTGGCCGCTGCTGCCATTCTGGAACATGGTACTCTGAGGCTTTCTCCTCCAAGCAAAGTCTTTCACTTTTGCGGGTTTGAGGCTGCAAAGTATAGGGACCAGCTGCCTCTTCCCATGATGCCCACAGGCCATCTTTATTTTTCTGTTACTTCTGAGCCACTGAGATCTCAGCTCTATCTTTACAGTCCATAGCTTTATTGGAGCTTCCTTTCTGGCCACACATTTAAATCACCCTGCTGGGCTCTTTGCTCTTGATTTGCAACATAAATCTGGCTAAAATTCCCCAACAGTAGCTATGCCATTGCCTCAAAATTAGACTGCCTTGAAATTTCTTTTGCTAGATTAATTAGTCTGCTGCTGTTAATCTCAGTCTAGGCAAAGTCTCTGGACAAACTTGTCTGCCAAGCCATAACACACATTGTGTGGAGTCCAGCAACCAAAGCAGTCCTTCTTCCCAGCAGAAATCTCCCAAGCCTGGTCCTTTACCCACAGGCTTTCTATCAGCCTCAGGTCTCCTGAGCTCTGACCAGAATCTCCTATACAGAACAGCCTAAGATGTTCCAGCTCTATGCATTCAGGCTACATCTCTAAACCTTTTTAAACTCTTACCATAAGCCATTCCCAAAGGCTCTTGAACCACATGGTCAGGGATAGTCACAGCACCCCACTCCTCTAGTACCAAATTCAGTCTTGGTTACTTTTTTCTCATTGCTGGGACAAAACACCCAACACCTGAAATGAAGGCAGGAAAGGTTTACTTAGCTTACAGTTTTTGCAGGTTTTAGTCCATAAGAATAATCCAGGGCAGGGTGACATGGCACTGGGGCAAAAACTTCAAAGCAGCAGCAAAAGCAAAAGGGGAAGAAAACAAGCCTCTTCTCTTGGCGTACACTGTACACAGGCCACCGCGCCCCCCACTTCAGAGTGGGTGTAGCCCTCAAAATCTCCTTGCCCTCCTTTTGCACAGGATGAGGATATTTACAAAGAACCCTGGCTTCCTGCTGAGTCTCTCAGTTAAACTTCTAAACTTCTCAAGTTGACACAGTGTATTAACCATAACATCTATTGTGTATAAATACAACATTTTCTTTATCTATTCCTCTATTGATGAACATATAGGCCACTCCCTAAATTTAGCAGTTATGAGTTGTGCTGCTATAGACATAGTTATGCATGTATCGCTGTAATTTGATGTTATTAGCTTTTGAGAAGGTAGCTAGAAGTGGAATATCTGGGTCAAATGGAATTTCTAGTTTTTGCTTTACAAGGTTCTTGCTATGTAGTTCAGGCTGGCCTTGAATTTGCTATGTAGCCCAGGTTGCCCTCAAATGAACCAGTGGCAATCCTGCCTTAGCCTGGTGAGTCCTGGGATGATAGATATGCACCACTATGCCTGGCTCTTTTTAGTTTTTACAAGTATTTTCATAGTGTTTATACTAATTTACATTTCCACCAATAATGCAAAAGGGTTTGCTTTTCCCACAGCTTCACCAGCACTTATTATTTAATTTCTTGGTATTAGCCATTCTTTCTAGTGTAACATGGAATTTCAGTGTTGTTTAAATTTGTATTTCCCTGATGGCCAGAGATGCTGAACATTTTTTCATGAATTTATTGGCCATTTGTGATAATGGTCTATTCATTTCAGGTGCCCATTTTTTGACTGAGTTTTTATTTTGGGGGTGTAATTATTTTGAGTTTTTCATGTATTCTAGATATTCAAAAAATAGCTGACAAATTCTTTGTTCAAGAAATAGCTGAAAAGTTTTCCCCCTTCACCCCTTTCCCCATTCTACAGATTGTTTCTTCACTCTCTTAGTTGTTTCCTTTGCTGTGCAGAAACTTTTTAATTTGATATAATCCCATTTGTTGGGTTTTGGTATATCTTATACAAATGGGGTTCTATTTAAAAAGTCCTTGCCTGGCCTGGGAATTTAGCTCAATGGCATAAGCACCTGCCTGGCAAGCACAAGGTCATGAGTTTGATCCCTGGTATCAAAAAAAAGTCCTTGCCTATGCCTGTATCTTCAAGAGTTTCACTTATTTTATCTTCCAGCAGAATGTTTCTGTTTTAATATTTCGATTTCTGATCCATTTTGATTAGACTTTAGTATGTGCTAAGATATATGGATCTGTATTCCGTCTTCTACATGTGTACAGCCAGTTTTCTCAGCACCACTTATTAAAAAGAGGCTTTTATCCACAAGGTGTTTTTTGCCCTTTTGTCTAAAATCAGATGCCTGAATGTGCCTGGAATTGTGTCTGCATCTTCTATTCTATTCTATCGATCCATGTGTCTTTGTGCCAGTAACCACACTGTTTTTATCACTGTAGCTTTGTAGTATAACTTGAAATTTGGGATTGGGATGCCTTCTGGCTTGCTATTGTGGCCCAGGATTGCTTTTGCTAAACTAGGTCTCTTCTAATTCCAGATGAATTATAGGATTATTTTCTCTAATTTGATGAGAAATCCTACTGGCATTTAAATTGGGATTGCATTAAATCTGTGTATCAGTTTTGGTACTGTGTCCATTCTACAATATTGGTCCTGCTTACCCAGGATAGGAGAGATCTTTCCAGTTCCCTTATGTTCTTTCTAGTCTCTTTTTTCAGGAAACTACAGTTTTCATTGTAGAGGTTTTTTACTTTGTTAGATTAACTCCTAAGAATTTAATCTTTCTAGCCGGATGTGGTGGCTCATGCCTGTAATCCCAGCACTTGGGAGGCTGAGGCAGGAGGATCATTGTGAGTTCGAGACCAGCCTGGGCTACAAAGTGAGCCCAAGGCCAGCCTGAACTGCATAGCGAGACCCTGTCTCAAAAAGACAACAACAACAACAAAAAGAATTTAATCTTTCTTAAAGCTATTGTGAATAGTATTTTTCTAATTTCTTTCTTAGTGAGTTCATTATTGGTATGTAGGAACATTATTGGTTTTTGTGTGTTGATTATGTATTCTGGTAGCTTCCTGCATTTATTAGTTTTAAGAGTTGTTTTGGTGGGATTTTTGCAAAAAATCCTATTTCTCTTGCCTGATTGTTCTGGCTACAGTTTTGAGAGCTGTATTGACCAGAAAGGGTGATAGGACATCCTTGTCTTGTTCCTGATTTTAGAGCAAAAGGTTTCAGTTTTCCCCATTTAATATGATGTTGACTGTAAGTATGTTATGTAAATGGCTTTTATCAGATAGAGATATGGTCCTTTTGTGCCTATTTTCTTCAGGGTTTTTATTATGAGTAGATATTGGATTTTGTCAAAGACGTTCTATTTATATGATGTGTTATATTTATTGATTTGTATGTGGAACCTTCTTAGCATACCTGGGATGAAGACTACTTGATCATAATGTATGATTTTTTAGTGACTTGTTGCATACTGTTTTATCTTTTCATGTATGTTCATTAGTGAGATTGACCTGTAGTTTTCTTTTTTTTGCTAAATCCTTGTCTGGTTTTGAAATCAGAGTAATATTAGCTTCCAGGAATGATTTGGCAATACTCCTTCCTTTTCAGTTTCATTAAAGCGTTTGAGGAGTAATGGCATGACATTCTTCCTCAGGTTTTTCTACAATTGAGTGGTGAATCCGTTGGGTCCTATGTTTGCTTTTCTTTTATGTTTTTTTTTTAATCTTTAATTTTTATTTTTTGGTGGTGCTGGGGATTGAACCCAGGGCCTAGCTCATGGTAGGCAAGTGCTCAACTCCCAGCCTCCCTCTTTTATGTTTTTTATCACTATGTAACTTTCATTACCTAACATTGGATTATTCAGGGTTTTTAAATTCTTGGTTCAGTTTTATTAGCTTGTATGTATCTAGGAATCTATCCATTTCTTCTGAATTCTCCAATTTATTGTCATAAAGGTTTATGAAGTAGTTATTGATAATCTTAAGGATTTCAGCAGTATCTATTATGATATGCTTTTTTTTGTTTCTAATCACATTGGTGTGAATCTTTTCTTTCCTTCTTTTGGTAAGAGTGGCTAAAGGTTTGTGTATATTTATTCTTTGGAATAACCAGCTCTTCAGTTCATTGATTATTTATTTATTTTTAGTCTCAATTTCATTAATTTCTGCTTTGATCCTTATAATATACTTTCTTGTACAAGCTTTGGATTTGGGTTGTTCTTGTATTTCTAGGACCTTGAGGTGGATTACTAGATTATTTATTTGAGCTTGTTTTGCTTTTCTGATATGGGCATTCACAGTTACAAACTTCCCTTTCAGGAATAGTGTATTGTGTTCCTTAAGTTCTAGTACATTATACTGACATTATTGTTTGATTCTAGAAATGGTCTGATTTCCTTTATTTATTCTACGACCTATTGATTACTTGAGACTGTGTTATTTAATCTACATTTGTTAGTGCAATTTCTACAGTTTCTTTTGTCATAGATACCTAGATTCACTGGACTGTGATCTCATAAAATGTATCAGAAAATAAAGATTCTTTTGCATTTATTTAAGCATCCATCATGGGCTTATATGTGATCTATTTTTTGGAAAATTCCATGTACTGATGAGAAGAATGTGTATTCTGTTGTTGTAATAGTCTGTAGATATCTCCTGTATAAAGTCCATTTGTTCAAATGTTTGATTCAGTTGTATTTCTTGTTTGTTTGTTTTTTGTCTATCTGATCTATTTGTGGACAGTGTGGTGTTAAGGTCCCCTGGTATGACTGTTCTGGTGTTTACACCATCTTTTATGTCCAGTAGTATTTGTTTCATGAAGTTGAGTGTGCTGGTGTTAGGTGCATATATATTTATCATTGTGATCTCCTGTTGAATTATTCCCTTCATCAACCTTCTTTGCCTATTCTGATCAGTATTGGCTTGTAGTCCACTTTGTCTGAAAATAGTGTAGCTTCACCTTCTTGTTTTCAGGCTTCTGTTATATGGAATATTATTTTCCATTCTTTGACATTCTCTGAATTTCCTTTTAAATTAAATGTGTTCTTGTACACAGCATAGTGCTGGGTTTTGGTTTTTGATCCATTCTGCCAACCTTTTGATTGGGAAGTTGAGACCATTCATATTGAGTGTTATTACTAAAAGGTTTGGATTTTTTCCTATCATTGCACTATTTTCCGGTGGTTGATTCCCCCCCTCCTCTTTATTTTAACCCCCTTTTGCCTAATTGTTCACCTACCTGGTGTATTCATTCCATTAGACTTCTTGGCATCATTGGTTTCATTGTGTCTCCCTGGGTTTTCCTTGAGAATTTTTTGGAGTGCTGGTTTCAGGTCATGAATTTCTTAAGGTATTCTTTGTCATAAAATGATGTTATTTCTCCATCAATTGTGAAAGGTGATTTTGCAGAATATCTTAGTCTGGGTTGGAAGATATTCCCCTTTAGGGTTTGAAATACTTCACTGCAAGCTCTCCTAGCCTTAAAATTTGTATGCAGAGGTCTGTTGTGATTTAATGGGTTTACCTTTATAGATGATTTGTTGCTTTTCTCTACCAGCTTTTAGGATTTGGTTTTTGTGTTGGACTTTCAGGATTTTTAGTATGATGTATTGTGGAAAAGCTCTTTTCCCATTGTGGTTATTTGGGGTTCTAAATGCCTCAATGTGTATGTTAAATTCTTTCCCCATACTTGGAAAGTTTTCTGATATTATTTCTATAAACATTTTTAATGCCATTTGTGCTTCTGATTTTTTTTTTAAATTGTAATTGTTTATATAGTACAGAATACATTTATCATGGGAGGGTTAGTACAAAGCACATTTAATTATTTATCCTGTTCTCCTTCCTTTCTCCTCCCTCCCTGAGTAACTAATTCTAATTAATCTTAGGTTAGTCTTGTTTGTATCATCTAGCAGTTTGATTCATTTTCCATGTACTCTTCTTTTTAAGGTCACCTATGCCAGCCTTATCTTGTAGTTTAGACACTTTCCCCACTTTGGTCACTTCTGCTTCCCATACTTTTCAATAGAACTTTTTGTCTCCTGGGTTCTGTTTTGTATCATGAACTCTATTTCTTTGCTTAACTAGTCATTCATATTTTATTTTGTTTTGTATTGCTTTGTTTTGCTAACTATTAATGTCTTCTGTAAGCTCACTATTTTGAATATCTATTTCATTATCTTTTTATTCATATCTTTGAGCTCATTAAGTACCTTATTGATCTGATTTTAAAAAAAAATCCTTTTATTATTTTATATAGTTTGTCTTGCTTTTGACTTCTTCCCCATCAGTGCCCCATGGATCAGTTTTTGGGGAGTTGGGAATTTTTGGAGGCATTTTATTAGCTTGTTTTCTCATGTTTCTGTTATCTGCAGGGGGTGAAGGTTGTCCTTGCTTTGTGCTGAGGGTTGCAGGTCGATTATAGTGGACTTTATTGCTAGTATGGGGATCTCTTTTTGGTGATGCGCCCTGGATTTGGCTAACTATAGACCTTTGTCTCTGTCCCAAGATTTGACCACCTTTGTTAATTTGGGACAGGGAAAGTACATATGATTGGCCCACCAGCCAGTTGTCTGAAAATGTTGTTGGTGACACAGACAAACTAGGTAGTGGCATATAATAAAAATCAGTGGTAACAACTATGTCCCTACTAGTGATAGCAACGAAATCACCAGCAATAATAGATTTAAAAACAAACTGGATATTGACCATAAGAACCGATAAAAGCTATCAGCCTTGACAATAGAAAAGACATCTCTGATTATAATACAGACACAAAGACAAACCAAATATTGACATATACAGTAAGTACCTACTAAATGTAACAACTATACCACTATTAATAGTAGAATGCAGTACTAGTAGCATAGTCAACTAAATATCTAAATAGTGATGAAGTTTAATAATGCTAGGATGTGAATGGGGAAGTGAAAGAAGTAAATTTGAAAAATAAAAGTCAGATGAAGAACAGAAGAAAAAGTGAGCTAAAGGATCCTATTAAGAAGTAAAAGAAAATTAATATAATGAGATAAAAGTAACAGAAGAGTGGTTTGGTTTGGTTTTTGAAGACAGGGACTCACTATATAGTTCAGTTTGGCTTTGACCTCGTTGTGAAACCCAGGCTGATCTCAAGCTTGCATGATCCCTCTGCCTCAGCCTCATAAGTGCTGGGATTACAGACATGCCAGCTTGCCTGGCTCTAAATGAGTGGCTACTACTTCTTCTTTTTTTTTTTTTTTTTGGTTGTTTTCAAGCATCTTTAGTATTGGAATTCAGCAGATATGGGAAAGGAATAATGAGTCACTAAGACCTATTCTGTTTCCACACTTGGATTTTTGTTTGTGAATGCTGAATCCTGCCTTCTTTTGGTTAGTTGTTTCCACCCTAGGGCTATGTTCACTCTAGCCGCTCCCAGTTTCTGTGCCTCTCTGTGCACCCCAAGTCACAGCTGTCTCTGTTGGTCTTTATAGCCTATGGATTTGTGATTTGCCCGCTGTGGCAACCATTCAGACCAACGCAAATCCCTGATTGCATTGGTAGATGGGAAAGGCAAATGGACCGTTTAAGCTCTATGCTGGATATTAGCAGGGGTGGGGTGGGGGATGGATGAATCAGGCAGACTGTTGGGCTTAATGCTGGCAGTTTCAGATCCAGCCCCCTCCAAAAACCACACACAATGGGCCTGACTTCTCAACCTGGAGCTGCCCCCATGTCCTCCCTGGCCTGAGCTTAAACTTCTCAGGTGTCCATGTCTAGACTGCATGCTGTCCTTTACTATCTCTGTGGCTGTCTCCTACCCAGTCACTGTGGTAGGGTGATCCCAGAAATCCTGAAGTCAAGTTGTTCCGTAGCATAGCCTTTTTTTTTTTTTTTTCTGTCTTTTGTCTTTTTGAAACAAGGTTTCACTATGCAGTTAGGCTGCTTTGAACTCACTTTGTAGCCCAGGCTGGCCTCCAACTCACAGTGATCCTCTTGCATTAACCTTTGGAATGCTGGGGTTACAGGCCACCACACCAGGCCCTCTGTGGCATAGTCTTAACATGTTCATGATGGTGCTGTAATTCATATGTCTCGCTCTCGGGTGACTCTGAACCACTGGTGGTACAAGCTATCCAATGGGACAGTCATTCATGTACCACCAGTGGTTCAAGTTGGCGGGAATGTGTTAAACCACCCCTTATTAAAATAGCTCCTGATGAAACAATTATAGCAGGCACTGCTGTGAATTTCTTCTGCAATACTAGCCTGCCATGAGGAAAGAGTCAATTTCAGAGTAAAACTTGATACTGCTTTTGCAGTTTACAGTAACGGTGGGCTTTTTCTGGGTACTAACATGGCCAGGCCAGCCCAGCCCGTTGTTTCTCCTCAGACCTGCCGACACTTCCGGGCTTTCTTTGTGTTAGCAGAGATAGGTCCCTTTCCCTGGCAGCCAGGATTACCTTTCCTTTATTCTACATGGTGTACTGTTTCTCCACCTATCTGTAGTTTCCAGTTTTCCTGTCACCTCCATCCTGATCCCTAGAGTCCTGTTTTTCACTGAGTTGTTGCTTTCCAGGTATCTCTGTTCCAGGTTCCAGAGTGGGCTGTATTTTGCTGCTGCCAGTCTCACTCTGCCTTTTTTTTTTTTTTTTTTTAAAGCTAGATCTCCCTATGTTTTCCAGACAGTATTGACCTCTTGGGCTCAAGTGGCCCTGGTCCTCCTGCCTCAGTCTCCTGTAATGAATCATCGTCACACCTCGATCTGCCCCCCCCACTTAGATTTATTAGACAAAATACCTAATTTTGCGTAGTTTTTGAAAATTTGTGTTTGTGTTTTTTGCATGCCCTTAGAGCTCTCTGAAGTCTTGTCTTTCCCTACTGTGAATAACTACTTTGGAATTATGCTTTAGATTACATTTGTGGGATTTTTCTTTATTTTATTTTTTTCTGGGTTTTTGTATGTAGTTGAGACTGGCTTTGAACTCACTGTGCAGCCCAGGCTGGCCTCAAACACACAGTGATCCTCCTGCCTCAGCTTCCCAAGTGCTAGGATTGCAGACATATGCTACCATGAACAGCTAATACTTCATTGGATCTTCACAGCAACCTTACAGCCCCTTACAGATGGCAGCCCCTTACAGATGGCAGAAGGAATACAGAGACTTCCTTCTACTATATTCTGTCCATCCCTAAGTTGCTTAGGCCTCTGCCGGGCATAGAAGTTGGGGGGCCACAATGGATACGGGGCTCTTTTTTTCCCACAGATATTATGGCGGGACTGAGTTTATTGATGAACTGGAGATACTGTGTCAGAAGCGAGCACTGCAGGCCTATCATCTGGATCCACAACGCTGGGGGGTCAATGTCCAGCCCTATTCAGGTGATTGCCACATCTAGTTTCATGCAGCTTCTCAATGCTGGCTCCTCAGGCTGGTGTCCACCAAGAGGAGTCCTAGGAAGGATTTCCCATGAAGAATGAACCAAGCACACCGGGGTATGTGCATCCTTCTCCATTGCCCTGGGACTCCTGCAGAGGCAGGACCCTGCCCCTGAACTTCTGCATTTTCTGTTGTAAGGATTGGTGCGGGGTCACTTCCTGGGGCTTGAGAAAGTCATGGTGATGACCAGACATGTCCTCATCACTCCTGGGTACTTACCTAGTGACCAGTCTCTGCATCTCACCCTGTATCTTATTGGTAGAAATAATCATGGCTCCTTTGGCTTGCCCATTTCAGGATCCCCTGCAAACTTCGCAGTGTACACTGCCCTGGTGGAGCCTCATGGGCGCATCATGGGTCTGGACCTGCCTGATGGGGGCCACCTGACCCATGGATTCATGACAGACAAGAAGAAAATCTCTGCTACATCCATCTTCTTTGAATCTATGCCCTATAAGGTAAGAGCTTCTTTCCCTCTACAGCTTTACTTTCATAAGAAACCTCTGATGTCTGATGGTACCTCTCAGGATAAGTCATTTTGTTTGTGTTGCCCTCTAGGCAGCCCTACATTGTATCATTTCGTGGTTCCTTGGTGACCCCTCGGACTCGCAGAGCCCAATAGGGACAGCCAGATGGAGAGACGAGGGACTGAGGAGAGTCTACAGGCAGGCTGCAGAGGAGGCCACAACTGAAAGGTCCAGCTCAGCAGAGTGGTAGTCACCCCAGTACTATGGGGCAACAACTGGAATACCACTCCTAGCAAGCAGGTCAGCCACAGCTGGGCCCTCAGTAACAAAGCATTACCTCACCTGGATCTCCTGTAGGGCAGCAGTTACAAGGACAGTAACATCCGTGGCTTTAGCACCAGTTCCAGCCGCTCCTCCATCAGTAGCCACAGACCTCCACAGCCCACATACAGCCAGATGCTGCCAACCATCACTTTTCCCACTGCACAGACCAGTCCTCAGCCAACCACAACTGGTGCCACCCATGTGCCCAGCAGTGGAAAAAACACCACTGTAGCCAATGCTATGACTGCCCCAGGGTATACAGGGCACTGGGCCAAATATTTTTTTTGTGGGATCCTCTGTTGATATAAACAGTCAAATCAACATGAATATAAGATGCAAGAGCTCATATGAAGCATAGTGGTTTGTCTGTAAAAACAGGATGAGCCAAGTGTGGTGGTACATACCTGTAATCCAAGCACTCTTGGAAGGCCGAGGCAGGAGGCTTATAAGTTTGAGTGTAGCCTGGGCAATTTAGCAACTTAGCGAGATCTGTCTCAAAATAATTTAAAAAGGACTAGTCATGCAGCTCATTGTAGAAGGTTCAATCCCCAGCACTGAAAATAAATAAATAAAAAAGCAGACTAAATGATGGCAAAAAAAGATAATTTGCGTATTTTTAATTATCCAGTGTTGTTTTTGTGGGGGGATGTTTTGTTTCATTTTGTTTTGTTTTGTTTAGTGATGGGGGTCTTGCTATGTAGTTCAGGCTGACCTTGAACTCACTATGTAGCCCAGACTGACCTCGAACTTGCAGTGATCCTTCTGCCTCAGCCTCCTGCATGCCCCAGGCATGCTTTACGTGGCCAGACAGTGTTGTGATCTTTCCAGGACTCGGGGATGATCCTTTCATGTTCCTCATTGTCAAATGCACTGTTCCTTGTTGTTTTCTATTTGTTATTATGAGGAAAAGGGAGAAGTGAATCACATATATTTGGTTTTTTGTTTGGTTGGGTTTTTTGGTTTTTTTGTACCAGGAATCAGACTCAGGACCTTGTGCTTGCCAGCCAGGTGCTGTGCCGCTGAGCTGTATTCCCGGCCCCAAGAAATGAATGTCAAAATCAGTTAAATATTGGAGATGTAATTTCTTATGTTTAGAAAATTAAGCCATGTTGGTCTGCTGTGGTTTTTGTTGAATCTTATTGATTGTTTCTTAGTCTCTCAGTTATAGTCAGGCTTTTTGTTTTTATGCTTTTTTCATGCACGTGATTTTCACTTGTTTTTCTTGAAAGCCTGGGTGTTACTAACCGTGACTCTCCTTATTGGCCAAAGCTGGGCTTGAACCTGGATTTTTAAACATGTGACAACAGTAAAAAAAAAAAAAATACTCTTGCCTTTGGACTTAGAACATAAAAGCCAGTCCCTACTATTTCTTACTTTTTTTTGGTACCAGGAATGAAACTTACAACCTTGCACTTACCAGGCAAACAACATTTGAGCCACTGAGCTAAATCCCTGGCCCTATTTCTTATGCTTTTGAAAGAATTCTGGCAGAGGGTAATTACTGACTTATTTTCAGAAGCCTGTGACTAGGCCTTGGGCAACTTGGCCTTTCTATTTCTGAAGAACTTTTTCCACGCATGAGGAAGCCAGGTTCTGTGCTCCAGTCCCTCCAGCCTCCCCCATCTTTGACTGTGCAGACTGCAGCCACTGGACATGATGGGGGCCATAGTGTGGCAGGCTTGTGGGAACATGGAGAGGAGGATCCAAGACCCTGGCCAGCTTGTGCTTCAGGACATATGGCTTATTGCCATAGGGCTGCTTTCAGCCCCACGTTCAGTGGGGAGAAGGAGACTGGCCTGATTTGCCTTTATGAGCAGTCACCGAGGCCCCCTTTTTTCACATCCAGCATTTCTGGGTAGTTTCCTCACCCAGCTTTTCCTCATACCACCTCCCACGGCAGACCCTCAAGCCCAGCCCATCTCCCCAGGATTCCAGGCAACTGTCCAGTGCACAAGCAGGTATTCATTTCTCTGTGGAGCAGCAGCAATCATGGCCTCCTATTATGTGCTTTTAGCCACCCTGCTCCCATCCTCTGTGACTGGAGAATGCCTTCCTCTCCCTGGCCCTAGGGACTTAAGGAGACTCCCTTTCTGTGCACCATCCTCTGCCCTGGCCCCACCAGCTTGTTTGTTTATAGTGCTGGGGATTGAATTTAGGACTTCATGCATGGTGGGCAAAAGCTCTGCTACTGAACCATATCCCCACCCCCTTTTTTTTTGAGACAATGTCTTCCTAAGTTACATAGGCTGGCCTCAAACTTACGATCCTCCCACCTCTGCCTTCCAAGTACCTGAGAATATAGGCATGTGCCATCTCACCCAGCCTACCATAATCTGTTAATAGATGCTCATGACCCATTTTGTCTAATTTTTAAGATTTAAAAAGTTAATAAAAACTTTGAAAACCTTACAAGTTTAAAAAGCAAAAGTGGAAAAAGAAAAAAGTTTTTTTGGTAATTTATTGCTTTAAAGACTTTTAAAAAGAACTATATATTTTTTTCTTTCTGTGATACTGGAGCTGGAACTCAGGTCCTCACACCTGCTGAGCAGGTACTCTACCACTGAGCTACATCCCAGCTCCTACCTTCTGTATTGGTGAGGCAGGGTCTCACTATGTTCCCCATGCTGGCTTTGAACTTCTGGGTAGTCCTGCCTCAGCCTGCCTAATAGATGGCATGTGCTATTGTGCCCAGTGATGTGAGGGTCAGGTGCTGACATTTCATCAGGATAACTTCTTTGCCAGCTTTGGGTGTCCAAGAAAGAACCACACCTTTGGAACAAAACAAAACCACACAGGTCTTTCAGATCGCTTTAGATGATGTTTCAGAGCCTATAACCTTGCACATAGCCTCCCTCTGGTTATGCTGGGTTATAAGTACTTGCTCTATTTGATGACGAATGTCACACCCGAACCCTCTCACTCCGTGCATGCTGGTAGTTTTGGTATGGTCAAGCCGATGAGAAGGAACTCTGGGAGCAGAAGTACAGAACAGGAAGTTTCTCTCAGTGCCTCCTCCTCTGAGGCTTCCTCCATCCCAGATTCCAGAGATTTCTCTGCAGTGATCCCCTTGGCTATGTTTGCTTCTCTTTCACCTCTATGCTTTAACATATTCACATTTAGATCTATAATCCATCTGGAATTGATATTTAGGGTCAGGGAGTTAGCTCAGTGGCTGAAGCACTTGCCTGGTAAGTGCAAGGTTGTGAGTTCGATTCCCAATATCAAAAAATTTTTTTAATTTAATTTTTTGACAAATTATTATATAACCACAAAGTGCATGGTACTATTATAATACATGTATATACAGAGAAAGACTTGAGTCATTTTAATTAGCATAGCCATCTCCTAAAACATCACTTATTCCTCCTAACTGCAAATTCGTACCCTTTGACTATTATCTCCCCATTGTTCTCTCCTGCCAGCCTTTTCTGAGACACCACCGTTCTCTGCTTCTGTGAGTTCAGTTGTTTTCGATTCCACATATACGTGACATGTGGTTTTTGTCTTTCTGTGCTTGGCTTATTTCATGTATGGCAATACCTTAAAGATTCATCTGTGGTGTCACAAATGAAGGGTTTCCTTTTTTTTTAAGGTGGAACTGCTTTAAGGTACCTCAGCCCTCGTGTGTATGTGCCATTTTTTAAATCCATTCATTGTTTCATGAGCACTTGTGCTGCTTCCATATCCCACCTACTGTGAGCAGCGCTGCAGTTTACATGGGAATGCATATATGTCTTGGACAAATTGATTCCAAGTCCTTGGGATGCACACTCAGAAGTGAGACTGTGAGATCTGGAACTGATTTCTGTGTGTGGTGTGAGGTGGCATCCAGATAACATTTTCCCACCTGGATACCCAGTTGACCCAGAGCCATTTGTTGAAAAGGACATCCTCCCCCCACAGCACTGCTTCTCCCTGACTGCACCAGCTGACCCAGTCTTCTACTCCTGGGCTTTTTTCTGTTCCATCATTCAGATTATTTTCTGTTGTATATACACTGCCTTAATTATTACAGTGCTTTAAAATTTCTCTAATATGCAGTGTGGTCTTACACATCTTGTATTAGATATGTTTTGGGTTTTGACACATAATATTAAAATTTCATTTTCATTTCTTTTTAGTTTTTTGAGTCAAAGTCTCACCATATAGTCCAGGCTCACCTCCAACTTGTGATCCTATTGCCTCAGTCTCCCAAGAATTGGGATTTTGAGCATATGCCACCATGCCTGATTTTGCTATCTTTTTTTTTATACATATTTTGGCTTTGGGTGTTTTGATGATAAGGATCAAACACAAGGCCTTAGTGAATCTTTTAGAGCTTTCAGTAATACAAACGGCCTATGTGTGCCGTAGGTCTGCCACCATGGACCTAGTACATGCTAAGCATGTGCTCTACCCTGAGCTACTTGATTTGGCAGAAACTAGCAGTACCATGGGATAGGGAGGGACCGTCTCTCCTTTCTCCTCTATGGGAGGCACAAGTCCTGCCTGCACACAAGGCTGCTTGCTGCCTTTCTCCTCACCAGCGATGATCAGCTTTGGGTGGAAGAGGAGGGTGTTTTGTTTGGTTTGGTTTGGTGTTTTTTTGGGTTTGTTTTGTTTTTTTAGTTCTTTTTTTTTTTTTTTTGAGACAAGGTCTCACTCTGCAGTTTAGGCTGATCTTGAATTCACTTCGTAACCCAGGCTGGCCTCAAACTTCCAGTGATCCTCCTGCCTCAGTCTCCTGAGTGTTAGGGATTTTTGACTTTTGATGCTATCTTGAGGGACCTCTCTAATTTCACGTGTTCATTCTAATAGTTTGCCTCTAGATTCTGCATTTTCTAAGTGTACAGTCATGCTGTCTGTATGTAGTATCAGCTTTTTTTTTTTTCTTCTGTCCTAATCTTTATTCCTTTTCTTCCTTTTTCTTGCCTCACGGTACTTGGAATAGAAGTGATGTTAGCAGGCATTTTTGTCTCATTTCTGAAGGTAACAATGTTTGGAACTGTGGGGCCAGTTGGTTGCATCTTCTTCATCCTGTAGGGGCTTTGGTTCCTCTTCATGAAGGGGAATCACCCAAGGATGGGGCTCCCTTCTCCCTCTGAAGCCCCAGAGCTCGTCCTGGGATGTGAGCATCACTGGGTTGCCTGACACCCTTGGGCGGCCTAAATACACTATGCCCTGCCTCACTTTCAGGGCCTGACTGGGACATCACTCCTGTTGCTGTAGTAGATAGACCAGGTTCACATGGGCGGGCAGGCGGGAGGAAATAGCTAAATCCGTTTGCTTGACCCCACAGGTGTATCCAGACACTGGCTACATCAACTATGACCAGCTGGAGGAGAACGCCCGCCTCTTCCACCCAAAGCTGATCATCGCTGGTGAGGAGAAAGGCAGCAAGCAGCCTTGTGTGCAGGCAGGACTTGTGCCTCCCATAGAGGAGAAAGGAGAGACGGTCCCTCCCTATCCCATGGTACTGCTAGTTTCTGCCATGGACAGCAGGGCTCAGGTCAAGATATGTTCTTTTCTCTTAAAACACAGCTCTTTTTGCCACCATCAGTGCACGGCAAAATAAAAGCTGAGGCTGTCCTCTGAGATCCTCCCAACCCCTGGGATTGGTAAGAATGGTTACGAGCCATCTCAACCACCACAACCCCAAAGAGGCAGAGCAAAGGCGTTGTCTGCAGCACAGACTTGTTTTTTGAAGGCAGTTTCTATTTCTGTCTTTAGACATTTTAGGGGGAAAATCTCCAGAATTTCAGATCTGCACACCCAGAGCTGCAGATCTGCAGATTTGCACTGAAGCCAAGTCAGCTGCCCATGCGCATCTCTGGCTACTGTGTCACCTACTTCTTCTGTTCCAGGAACTAGCTGCTACTCTCGAAACCTGGACTATGCACGTTTGCGGAAGATTGCAGATGAGAACGGAGCATATCTCATGGCAGACATGGCGCACATTAGTGGGCTGGTGGCAGCTGGTGTGGTGCCCTCCCCTTTTGAGCACTGCCATGTGGTGACCACCACAACCCACAAGACCCTGAGAGGCTGCCGTGCTGGCATGATCTTCTACAGGAAAGGTGAGCGAGCTCCCAAGTGCTGAGGACACACGTGTGCTGGAACTGACATTTCTCCTATGGGTTCAGGTTTGGTTGAGAAAGCTAGGAAACAAAATCTGTCCAGGGATTTCTTGAAAATACTGATTCAGTTGCTTAAAAGAGCTACTTAGGTAGGAGAAGTGATGGACTTTATAGATAGGGTCTAGACTGCCACAGCTCTGGCCTCATTTCTCTGTATCCACATGCTAACAAAACAGAAAGAATTAGCAACCACTGTGCTTTGTAATAGTGCTGGTTGCCAGTGTTCTTTGGCTCCACTAATTGTCTCCACAAGATGTAGATGTTTGAACAAAAGGAAAATGTGCATGGTAGGCTAGGGGCTATCAGGAGACTCCAGGGTACAGCATTATTTTGGTGAATTTACTATGGTGTAGCACATTTCTCAAAGAGCAGGACTTAGTGATCAAACTTAAGACACTGACATATAAACCTTAATGAAGTGTAATTATTTTAGTACGGAATTTCTCTTTTCAGCACCTTACTAGCCCACATATAGGTGCTCATTATCCCTTTTTGGGATTCCCACACCTTGCAAAGCTACATTGGTGGTCAGATCTTCATTTAGCCAAGCTCATGCTGATGCCCCAGTTTTGACTCAGCATTACTCTCAGCTGGTCCCCTTGCCTTGTCTGGCCAACGCTAAACCCAGCCAGGTGCCTACTCAGCATCCCAGTGACCTGTGACCTTTAGGCTCTCTGGAGTACTTTCATTAGCGGGGTGGTTGTTTCTGAGTCAGGCACCATCTGCCTAGGAGACATTTGGGGTTTCCCATTGTGTGTGGATGGAATTCACTGGACCAGGGCCAAACAATTGAAAGCCGCCAGCCTCGGCAGAGACTAGCTCTGTTGCTCACTGCATGATCTTGAGTTTTCTGTGTAGCTTTTCTGGGCCTTCTTTCCTTACCTCCAGCGCGGGGTCCATGGTTATAATGGCACTCTGCACTGTTACTTGGGCTGAAGTGAATTTACATAAAGTATATAAAAGAGTTGTTGGCTCACAAAAAGTTCTGTATAGATACCAGTATTGCTTATTATTGAACCATGGTTATCATTACTGATCATTTAAACAGTTTCTCAGAATGAAACCTTATTCCTCAGAATTAGCTATTTGGGCATTGTCTCCATCAAGCCAGCACCCTAGACACTTCTGTAAGGAATATCCCCAAGTCTCATGAAAGGGAATTTCTGACCTTTAAGTTTCAAGGCCTCATTAAAGCCATATTATGATCATATGTTGTTTAAAAAAAAATGCCATCAGCAGGAACAGGTAGACAGTGAAGGTGTTGAAATCAGTGATCCAGCCAGAATCATTCATCCATGATGTCCTTGTTTTTTTGCAAACAAGATGTCTGCTATCAGGAAGCAAGGGCTCCCTCTGCTGCATAGCACCGTGGACCAGCTGTCCTCACTTCCAGGAGTAAAGGCTCAACACTCCATAGCCAGTCAGAGTTGGAGTCTAAACGGAGAAAACAGGGCAGTCTGCAGAACCACATTCTGATTTTTTTTTTTTTAAATTTTTCACTCAGGAGTGCGCAGCGTGGATCCCAAGACTGGTAAAGAGATTCTGTACAATCTGGAGTCACTCATCAATTCTGCTGTGTTCCCAGGCCTCCAGGGAGGTCCCCACAACCATGCCATTGCTGGTAAAGAGTCACAGAGCTCTCGGGTGTCACTCAGGTTGCACAATCAGCCACAGTGGCCATTTGTAGTCTGGTGGTTATCCCCTGGTTCCTAATTTCCATCTCCGTTAAAGTCTGTGCAGGACTGCCCTACTAGGGAAAAAACTTAAGGGATGATCTCTGTCCAGGAGATGCTAACACAGAAGAAAAGAAAAGTGGTTAAAATTGGTGTAGGATGGGGACAGGAAGGAAATGGTGTCTGCTCCACTGGTGTGACCACTCTGAGGGAAACTGGATTAAGCCAGGTTTTTAAAGGATGCAAAAACAGAGATGAAACCACATAAGCAAAGGCAGTAACAAAAGGTGAGAAAGACTAGGGTTCAGATCCTGAAGGATGAGCTGCCGCCGCCTGATGGCCCCTGCTTGTAGAGGTGGAGGCACAACATCTGACCAGGCTGCCCAGCTGACTCTGACTGACTTATTTCTTACATTTGAACAAGTGGTTTAGGACATCTGTGACAGTCTGAGTTACCCATTGCCCTTCTGCAACAAAATGGTAGTACTCATATTGAAGTGCTCAGGATGAGATGTGGTTTCTTCATGGGTAGCACTAGTGTTTCTAAGGAGATGGAGAAAGTGGCCATTGGTGGAGTCATGGGCGTAAGGGCTCCCAGAAGGTCTCAGGAAGGTTTTCAGGTTCTCCCACTATGCCTTATGCTCAGCATCCATAGTTCCTTCCACTTGGAATGCTCAGCCACAGTGTGCAAATCTCTATGGGCCTTTCCAGGTGTTACCACAAACACCACCTGGGGGCTCAATGCCTGCCTTCAAGTGCATGGATTTTGGATGGCCCTCTGTGTTTGTTTGTTTTTTCTTTCTTCCTTTTTCCCTCCTCCTTCCGTCCCATACTGGTGAGAGTGCTCAAGATCTTCATACTGATCTATATCCCCAGTTTTTTGTTTTTTGTTTTTGAGACAGGGTCTCACTATGCAGTTCAGGCTGGCCTTGAACTCACTTTGTAGCCCATGCTGGTCTCGAACTCAACAGTCCTCCTGCCTCAGCCTCCCAAATGTTGGGATTACAAGTGTGCATCACCACGCCTAGATGTTTTGTTTTTTAATTTTAAACTGGTCTCACTAAGTTGTCCAGGCTGGACTTGAATTTGCGATCCTCCTTCCTCTCAGAGTGCTGAGATTATAGCCATGCACAACCACACCCAGCTATAAACCTTCATTTTGTATGTCTCATTAGGAAAGCAGCCCTCAGGATTAAATGCATGAATAGAACAGGGCCCCTCTCATCCAGACTTGGCTCTGAGAAATCTGCATGACTTGACACCTAAACACAGGATTTTTGAGCATCCAAGTAACCATATTCACATACCAAGCTTAAAAAGAAATAGAATATAAAGTTCATCTTGCTTAGTCTATTTTCTTGTGGTAGTCTTATGGCACTGAACTTCCATGCCTGAAGGAAGGCTACCCCAAAAACAGACCTCAGAGAGGCCTCTTTGGTAAACCTGCAAGTTTAGCCAGGTAATTGTTGGGCTAACTACTTACCAGTCCAATTATTTAAATAAAGGATAACCAAAAATTACATATATTTTTCATTAATTTTATAAGATATAGCAAGAAACACAACAATTTTATTAAATTTATTCAGTACAACAATTGACTGGTTGAAATGACATGTAAAGAAATATCCTGCCCAAGTGACATTGAAGGAAAACTGTTCAGTGGTTAAAGAAATGTGGCTGGCGATGGCACCACTAAAAAAATTATTTTTGGAGAAAATGTAATCTATTCCCCTAGGGTGACACTACAAAAGGAAGCTTGAGTGGATGGAAACAAATGCTTTTGATTCACTAGTTTTGCCTCCCTGACCCACTGTCTCCTTGTCCAGGAATTGCTGTGGCCCTGAAGCAAGCCATGACTCCAGAATTCAAAATCTATCAGCTTCAGGTGGTGGCCAACTGCAGAGCTCTGTCTGAGGCCCTTACGGAGCTGGGTTATAAAATTGTCACAGGTGTGAGTGCACGTGGTGGTGGGCGTACCTGCTCTCCTTGGGGGTAGATACATTAAACCCGCACCCTTAACGCCTCTGGTCAGGGTGTGTCCTGGGGGTAGTGGTTACGGGCACTGCCACTGCTGCTCAAGCCATCTCTGGATAAGTCTGTGCCGTCGGCTGGAGAGCCTCCTTTGTGGCTTCTCCCTGCATGCCAGTACCAGCTGGCCCCTCAGGTAGGCCAAATATGTTGGTCAGAGTAGCTGCCATTAGTTACCCAGTGTGAAGATGACATGTCCTCACAACAGCTTTGTGGGGACGTACCGAGGGCTCACCTGAGAGGTGAGGCCACATTCACCACATACCTGGTAGTTGACAGAACTGTTCTCTAAATTATAGCCTGAGCTCAGGGTGCTAGGAATGGGGGTAAGTTGGCTGCATTTTCCTGGCAGCTGGCTTGCTAGGGCCCTGTTTGCTCTCATCCAGACCATATTGGAGCTACTGCCCATGAGTGAGCTGCATTTTCCAGGGAAGATCCCCACTCCAGGGCTGCCATTTGCCTCCCTGGCACTGCAGGTACCTCCAGGGAGGACAGTATTTTCTTGCAGATGGCATGACTATGAGGAAGGTTGGCTTTCCCACAGCTGCCGTGAATATAGCAGAGGTGGTCCAGAAAGGGTTCCTGGGATCACCTGAGAGCCTCTCCCAGCACCCTGCCCTTCAAGTCACCTTTTTCAGAGATGGCAGTGCCCCACCCTATTGAGTGGTACTCTCACCCTGCTTCATGGCCAAGAGCAGCAGAGCTGGCAAAGGCTGGGGAAATGCCATCTCTCAAAGGTCCTCTCTTCTGTCTCACGTCCTTTCCTTTTCTCCTCCATCTTTCACATCTTTGAATAATAAAGCTGTAGAAATCCCAGTATGGACCATGACCTTTAAGATCCCTTATGTCACTGTTTCTCAGATTTCGATATGTACAGGAATTCCTTGGGAATCCTATTGAAACACAGCTTCTGATGCACATTCTGGGTGGAGTCTGCACTTAGAACCAGCTCCTATGTGGTGCCAGTCTGGGAACTGCCATTGAAGATTCTGGAATTAGTCCCTGTTCCTTTTCACCTCAGGCACTACAAGGCAGCCTGGGTGCTAAAGCTCCCCACAGTTTCCTTCACCTTTCTACGCCCCAGGCCTGCCTTCTTCCTGTGGTGCCATCACAGTTCTCTGAGGACACGATGCAGATGGCTGTGAATACTTGCTTATACCAAGCACTGAGTGCAACTTTTGGTTTTGGGAAATTTTTTGTTTTTTGAGGGTCTCACTATGTAGTTCAGGCTGGCCTTGAACTCACTGTGTAGCTCAGGCTGGCCTTGAACTCATGGCGATCATGCTATCTCAGCCTCCCAAATGCTGGGATGACAGGTGTGCACTACCAGGCCCAGGTTATATGCTGTATCTTACATAAATCTTGTAACAGCGCGGTGAATGTTGACTTTTTTATAATGGACGCTTGAAGTTCCAAAATGTGAGCTGCCTGACAACAACCGCATGGCAAGTCAGTGGACTCAGTTGTGGGACTCCAAAATTAAGTTGTTAATTTTGTTCACCTGTATCTTTGAAATCATTTCTGCAATTTAGGCCATGGCCTAGGTGAAAACATTGCTATCTCAGGTCCACACCTTGGTTTCATGAAAGTTCTGATGGAAAGATCCAGAGACACTGAAGACTACTGTCACGTTAGGCCAGGTCCAGAAATCTGTCAGCCTCTCTGTCCTCATGTGTTAGTCAGCTTTCCATCATTGTAACACCTAAGATAACCAACTTAGAAGAGATTTTGGCTTGCAGTTTGGGAGGTTCTAGTCCATAATCAGACCCTTTGCTTTAGACTTGTGGCAGAGCAGTACCTCCATGCATTTAAGACTGGTGTTCAGGGGGACAAAGGTGTGGCTCAGTGGTAGAGTACTTGTCAAGTATTTATCTGAGACCCTTAATACAATCCCCAGTGCTGGAAAAAAGATTGATGTCAAGGGGACACTTGAGAAATTTCCAAGTCATTAGAGAAACCAGAAACTACAAAGATGCTAAGACACACTGCAGTCTGTGTTGGGACCTGGTATGGGCCATCTGGACTACAAAAGCTGATTAACAGTTTACTGACAGTGTCACATCCCACCCTGTGTTACCAGCTACCTCCTTATACATATGTTCTTTTGTTCTTTTCCAACTCATGGACCTATGGGATCTTTGCTCTTGTGGGTGAGTGATATTCTGGGTCACATGATGGGGGCTCACTTTCCTGACCTCGTCTTTTCCACAATCACTGGCATGCCCGCCCACATTTCTTAGGAGGAAAGTTTCTTTCACCTGGCCTATGCTCAGCTTTCTGTCCAACTCTGTTTCCAGGTGGCTCAGACAACCATTTGATCCTCGTGGATCTAAGTTCCAAGGGCACAGATGGTGGGAGGGCCGAGAAGGTGCTAGAAGCCTGTTCTATTGCCTGCAATAAGAATACATGCCCAGGTGAGATTCTTCCGTGGTCTTTCTTTCTATACCCTTCCCGTCTGTATCTCTTCTGGCCAAAGTTGTAGCTAAAAAAGGTAAATGGACTGGGAGGACAGATACTTGCAGTGGGGATCTGGCCCTGGGCTGCTTTGCACGCAGCCTTCCTTTATCCTGTGGGCAGCAGAAGGAAAAGGCTATGGAACCCACAGTGATACAGCTGTTGAGAGGTGAGGTCATTTAAAAACAGGCAGCATTTCTTGGTGTGTTAATAAATGCCAGTGACACATTTCAGACCCAGACAGATGTTAACCTGCAAAGGGCCACACCATAGAAGACAGCTTTGTGTTCTGCTGAAACAGTGACCCAGGCCACTGTGTTCTCTCTCGTGGTGGCCCACCCTCACCCTGTAGGGTGTGCTTCTCTTTCTGCTTTTACTGGGCCCAAGCTTGCTCTGCAGAGCCCGTTTCTTTTCTGTCTTTGATAAAGCTTGCTAGTGTTAAAAAAACAAACAAAAAATACCCAGAGTAACCCAAATGTGACCCTGCCTACTTGTGCCTTTGGTTCTACTTCAAGTTTTTAAGTCAGCTGTATTCTTCTGGCAAGAGAGAGCAAAGATCCTCAGGCCAATTCTTTTTGCCAAACTGCCCCTTTTTAAATGCATTTAAATGCTGGGTGCAGGTTAGAGATGGAGACCTGTTTGTCTTTAAGGTGACAAAAGCGCACTGAGGCCCAGTGGTCTGCGACTGGGGACCCCAGCACTGACAAGCCGGGGACTTTTGGAAGAAGACTTCCGAAAAGTAGCATGCTTTATCCACAAAGGTAAGAATAAGGTTTTGGAAAGTGTGTCACATTTTATTGTGTGTAGGCAGTTTCTGATTATTCTGAAATAGCTGAGATACCACCACCAAAGGATATTTCTGTCAAAGCTGACTGCTGGGAATAGGGGACAGCAAAATCACTCTAGCTATCTTGTCTGAGAGGTTTATAAATATGTAATGCCCAGGGTCACATGTTCAGGGATATCACACATGAGAATCACTTCTGAGGGGAATAGACAGCTTTAATGCTCAGTCACTCCCAGCCTGGGGCTTACTGTGGCAGTTGTACTCTGGCTCTCAACTGTCTTCTTAGTGTGTCCAGCATGAAACAAGCTCACAGGGAACCACTGTCTTGTGCACAGGTATAGAGCTGACTCTGCAGATTCAGAACGACGTGGGCTCAAGGGCCACGCTGAAGGAATTCAAGGAGAAGCTGGCAGGGGATGAGAAGCACCAGAGGGCTGTGTGGGCTCTCCGGGAGGAAGTAGAGAGCTTTGCTTCTCTCTTCCCGCTGCCTGGCCTACCTGACTTCTGAAGGAGCCAGTCAGTCTGTATCTGCCTTGGTACCATATACACTGACTGCCCAGAGATACCTACTAAGGAGCCAGTACCCTCTTAAGACAACAGAGCTGCCACACACGGGCCACTAAGCTGCCCTGTCCCTTTTGAGGGGCAGGTCTTATAGGCTATTCTGCTTTCACAAATCAAAATTTATCTAAGTTCCATTGTTAGTAATTCTGGGACAGGTTATTAAGCAATTCAAATTTGAATCTAACTTTCTCAACAGCTATATATAATTATCTTGCAAAAATAAAATACTGTGTAGCCAAGTGGCTTTAATCATTTATAAAATGGTATGGAACAAAGCTATTAGAAAGATCCCAGTATTTTTATTCATCTTGGGACTCCCCCGACTTGCTGTGACAGGTAAGAAATACCCAGGTTTGGGCTGGGGATTTAGCTCAGTTGCATTAAGCGCCTGCCTGGCAAGCGCGAGGTTATGAGTTCAATCCCTGGTACTGCAAAAAAAAAAAAAAGCCAGGTTCAAGACTGTAAATGCTGCCCATTCTTCCTGTTTCATTGATGGGTAAGACTCCAAAGGAGCACTGAATTACATTTTACAACGGCAGGGGGTAATTTTGAGTCTCCTGCTTTGTACTATAAATAAGGGTAAAAGGAATGGTTAGCTGGGCGTGGTGCTGCATGCCTGTAATCCCAGCACTCAGGGGAGACTGAAGCAAGAGCATTGCTCTGAGTTCAAGGCCAGCCTGCACTACAGAGAGAGACTGTGTCAAAAAAAATATGTTTTTATTCCATCCAACAAAGTGCCCAGTTCCTTCCTGGCGTGACAGCTGTAATACAGACTTTTCTGCTCTTCTCAAGGTTACTCCCTTAAGCAGTCAGGAACCCAAATGTCACCTTCCCAGAGAATTTTTATTTTTCACATAGCTGAGATGCAAACCATACATGACCATTTTTAATAAGCACAAATTTTTAACCACAATGTCTACAAGAATCATAGCTTTAAAAAATACAACCAATTTTTATATTTCAAAAATATCTAAACTCAAATAAATTAATTTCTTAAAAAGTACACTTTCATACTGTTTGGCATTTACTCTGGTTAAACTCTTGTGCAGTCACACTTGTGAGATACTATCACACATCAGCCATACTCTGGCTTTAGCCACTGTGATGACTCAGCTCATAGGGTCAGGACAAACATTCACAAACACAAGACATGCAATAATAAAATAGCTTTAGAAAATAACACCTATGAGTTCAGCACAGGCTATGCTTTTTCTCACTGCAACCTCTAGAGTGGCATTCATCTCAATCCAAACTGTGGCTCCAACTATCCAGTGTCAGGCAGCCTGGCTGAGGCTCCCTGGGATCCTGCACCGTAGGTGATAGACCTCCAGGCTTGGGGTCCAACCTGTTGGTATTTCTGTCACCACAGTGTGGAGATAGCTGCAGCAGTCCCCACTGGATGTGGGTGACATCAGTTCTCACATCTCTGCCTCTGATTTGGGAGTTGATCTGCTGCCTCAGCAGTCTTAAATTTGGAGGCTTAATTCTGCCCAGCTGAAGACAATGGAACGTCTCCAAGACCCCTTATGTGTAATATCCAGTTGGGAGCTGAGCAAACCCTCCTGAGAAGTTGAGTCACATATGAGCAGGTTAGCGAGCTGGAGCAAGTTCATCTCATCCCCATGCCCCCATCCACTTCTGTCACATCCTTAAACCAGGGGCTAAAGGAAGAGAGATGGGGAAAACTTATTGTGCCCATCCTTATCACCTGAAAGTGGTTTCACTTTCCATCCAGAAGTAGAAAATTTGATCTTTTTTCCTTTTTTGCAGTCTGTTAATAATATGTTTGTCTCTTAAAAATTCCAATTCTGTTAATTTTGATCACAGTTTTGGGGCAGAGCCAAAAGCTAGCTAGCTTGCTTCAAAGCACAACCCAAGGCACTTCCTCATGAGCTTTCTAGAGGCAGAGGGCAGAGGAGTCTGGAGGAAGCCTACTTGCCTGCCAGGATGGCTTAGTTCCTCCAGAGGCCTTGTATGCCTTCCAATTCCTCTATTAGCTCAGCTGATACTGCTGGCCCTGCATTCAAAAATGTAACACAACAGGACAATGCACTGACCCACAGCACTCGGGTTTGGGCATGGGACATGTGCTTAGCACTGGCTGATGGGCAGTGTACATGCAAGATATCCAGGAAGTGGATGGCTGCTCTGTCTCTAGACCATGTGATACAGCTATAGCAACTCTGGCACTTGGGGTGAAGTCTACTGACCATAGGAATTTAAGCAGAATTTTTGAATTAGTGTGGGTTGAAATATGTACTTTGTTGTTGTTGTTTTTGGTACTGGGGATCAAAAAATCACGACCTTAAGCTTGCCAAGGAGGCACTTACACCACTGAACTAAATCCCCGGCCTTGAAATCTGTAATATGAATATGGCAATTGATCTGAAACAAAAGTTAAAAGGAAGATGGGGAATGACTGGTTCACTATCATCCATTTCTAAACCCAGGAGCAATGTGTGTAACTTCAACCATTGTTGTAAATTGTGGAAAAAGTCACATTTTCTAAAATCCAAAGACTCCATCAAAGAATTGAGATTCCTAGGAAAATACTGAGACAGGAGGCAGCACCTCAGGCCAACATACGCTTCCTGCCCCACATGTGAGAGGTGTCCATGGAGTCTCTGCAAGTGTCACTGCCACCCTAATCAGGTGGTTCTTCACCTGGACTGTTACAAAATAAGAGAGAATAGGTTGGAGGTCAAGTTAAAACCAACCCCAGCCAGTTGCAGTAGCAGGGCCCCAAAGTGATGGGAGTAAAAAAGCACTAAGCAGTGCTGATGTCACCTTTCTATGAAATGTCTTTAAATGTTGGTGAAAATTTCTTAGCCCATTACTACAGGAATACCATAGATGAAAACTTGAAGAGATTAGTTGCACTGAATGGGTCTCTATATGGCAAAGTAAGACATCTAGAAGCTTCCAGTATTAACCTTCTCTGCCCAAGTGATAACTCAGTCCCAGCTCTGTTCTGAAATTGCTCTTGAAAGGAAGCATGCTTTGCATTAAATAATCCTTTCAACTTGCCATGCATAAAAGTTTGTTTATAACCAAAATCTAAATTTCGAGAGTTCAACCCCTTATCAGGGTTGCGGGTGAGGCTCTTGTTTGCCATTTCTAGGACCACTCTATGTTCTGTTCACTCCTTACCAATGTCTGCCTCCATTTCTGAGCCAGCCTAGGGCTGAGTGCTGAGGAGCACAACCATCCCCATGCTAACCCTGTGGACTTCCACTTAAGACTACTATGGTGCGTGGCCGTGGCTGCAGTCCAATATCTGCACAAGGTCATCGCCCCTCTTTGTCGGTTTCCCAGGTGAGCACAGTATCAGCAATGCGTTTCCGTGATGCTGTGACACACAGAAAGGCAGCAGCCGTGGTGTCAAAATCACTTCCAGCCTATCTCTTGGACTCCACAGATCTTCCTTCAAGATCACTGCAAGGTCATGTCCGTGTAGGCATGAGGAGACAGGACTTAGCCACCTAGTCGGATAGTAAAGTGGCATCTAAAATACTATAGAGAAGTAGTAACAGATAAGGACCCCATAAAGAGAAACAGATAATAGATATGCCAGTCAGAAGCTGTCAAGGTGTCCCCTGACTTTTCTGTCTGTGGAAAGTATAATGGGCAGAGACAAAGAACCGATGAGATGTAGGTAGTAACATGGTACAAAAGATTCTCAGTCACAGCCTCAGAATCAAAATCTCATACTCTGACAGAAACAAGGTCCCTGATAACCCAATGGCTGAAGCCAATAGGCCATATCTTTGTGCCAAGGACCTGGACAAAGGTGACTGAAGGACTGATATGTTGCAAGCTGTCTTTGGTCACCTGGTTTCTACCAAGCCTGCAATCTCAGAAGCAAAGCTGGCTCCCTTAGTGAGGGGCCTCAGTGGTGTGCACAGGCTGACAGGGAAACCATGCCATAACAGTAGCACTCAAGTGCAGGGGACACAGAGCCTGACAGATGCGCACACAGGACTGACTGAGGTCTACTTTACCAGTTTTCATGGAACAAATTAAAAAGAAGCAGTAATACCCAGAGTTGTCCCTACTTATAGAGAAAAAATAGCATTTTAAAAAAAGTATGCTATTTTTCAAAGTTGTGAGAAACTAGTTACATACCAATGGCAGCTGGTATGGAACACTAGGGAGGCCGTGCTGCTCGCCAGCAATGGGAAAGGTGATGGAGATACCGAAGGACAGTACCGTCTTTGAAAAGGGACTTGCATAGGGACAGCTGTGAGCTGTGGGAACCGGTAAGCACAGCCTCCCAGAGGCAGAGCCACATGGGAGCTGAAAGTCCCTGCCATCTCAGTTACTGCCAGCTGGGCTGACCATCCATACCAGCCAACTAAACAGAAAACCGCAATCACCAAGCCCCTAAGACCCCATGAGAGGTAGTGAAGTGGTTGCAAAGGTTTGTTGTGGGTGGCAACTGAAGTTATGACCTGTGCCAACTCCTAGCATGTGACCTTTCCAGGGTACAATCAGTGCTCACACACTGACTAGGAAGAGCCCATGGGCAGCCCAAGAACTGACAGCTCAGCATCTGCACAGTGGAGACAGACTTGCGGCCCCATGGCTAACTCTACTTGCTGTCCCCAGGACAGTCTCCATACTGGGTGTGGTCACTGGTGCCTGTTTCACTCTGGGCCTGGTGATGAAGAACCACTCCTGGGAGCTTCCCTCCTTGTGGAGGTGAGGACAGAAAGGGTGCCGCTCATGTTCCCTGTAGCTGTGGAGCCTACCAGTGTGTTTCCCACTCCTCAGCTAGCCAGAGCTGCCTTCCACCATCCCATTGAGGAGTCTCACCTGGGATGATGGGCCCCAAGAGGCCAATAAAGGGTCATATCGGGGCTGAATGAGGCAACAGATGTTCTGTCATTCTGTTTTCCTCCAAATCATCAGTTAACAGGTTGCTTCTCTGGCTAGTTCTTACCACCCAAGTCCAGTGACGCTGAATGTGGCCAGTGTGCTTCGGCTGTAGCTGCTCCACACCTTCTCTTCCCAGCACAAGGACTGAGGTTTTCTCTTCCTGCTTAGGCTGCTGGTCCTCAGAAAGCCAAAGACACCTCCTTGTCCAGGTGCCATTCTTCACCAGGGAGCCAAAGGAAACTTACTGTACCACTGGACACTTTTAGAAAACTGGGCTCTCAACTGTGTTTCCTTCCTACCAATGAGACCAGAAATCTCAACAATCCAGCTCAGGCAACCTTTTGGTCATGCCAACCCCTCCCCTCACTGTACCCTGAGTCACAGGTCTTGGTCACAATGGCTGGACCCAACCTCAGATTTTGTACAAAAAGCTGGGTACATAGTCAAACCTGAGCATGGGGTTGCTGGTCCCAGGAGATTCCTGGATGTAGTGCAGCTTCAGCAGCTCAGCCAGGTGCTGAACCACCCTGATGTCCTCGTTCACTAGGCCAAGGTTCAGCTTCAGGAAGCTCTGCTGGCGGCTGGCCACTACGTCCTCCGTCTCCCTGTCATGGGCAGGCAGGTGCAGGTGGTGGCAGAACGTATAGAGGAAGGCCTTGGAGCAGAGCTGGGTGAGCATGCTCTGCACATGCAGGTAATAGGTGCCACCCCGCTTGATCTGAGTGCGGTGGTCTGCTAGGCGGGGCACTAGTGTGCCTCTGTAAAGAGGACAGCGCAGGGTTTTGTTGTCCAGGTCCAAGATGCTCGTATAGCGGCTGTAGCGGCTCAAGGCATGAAGAGTGCCTGCACTGCCAGGGGAAGCCACTCTGGAACACAAGCCAAGGTCAGGATGGGCAAGGGTCAGAAAGATGGAGGCAGACAGTTAGGGCATGGGGCCCACTTGTCCCCGGGCTGGTTCCCACCCAGCCAGCAGGTACTGGCTCCTTCTGAAGGCAAATGTGATGATCACAATCTTTGAAGGGTTCCTCACTACCTCTGGGACCAAGTTCAAACATTTTGGCTTGTTCCATGAGGCCCTGCATCTGACTCCTACTGGCATCTGAAGTAGGAGTGGACTATTACCTGAATGGACCCTTGTTGGAGCAAGGCAAACCTTTGAGGGCTCAAAATCACCTGCCTGTTCCTCTGCCTAGAGTCCTTTCTCTCCCTCCTGGACTTGACTAACACCAATTTAAACCATATCTAACCTTCTCTGATCTGCTCTTCTGTGTGTCTGTGCCTGTGTCCTGAGACCTTAGTCAGACTCTCCTCTCTCTGAGCCACATCTACAATGGAGATAATAGTTGCTACTGTTACATGGAGTTACTCACAGTTAACTACAAAAACAAAATGAGTTGTCTTAGGATGGTACCTAGCTCTCAGCAGGTGCTGCCATTATCATCTTTACTACTCTAGTAGTAGTAGACACCAACTAGTCTGCTGACTACTATCCATTTCATCATCTCCCCATGGGACAAGGTCCATCTCCATTCCATATACATACTTGATCTCAACTATCATTGAACATCTACCACATATTAGGGACTGGTCTGAGAACCATGTTTGTAAGGAGGAATGACCTGGATTCTTGTTCTGCACGAGCTGGCACTGACTGGGAGAAGGTCTGCACATAAGCACAAAGAGGTGAAGGGAGACATGGTCTTGGTCTCCACAAAAGAGATCCATGGTTGCAAGACCAGGGAGGTTTGCTGAGGTTGAGGTGCAACCTCACAGTTAGGCCTTATGGGGGGCCCTGGGAACTAGAGGAAGACCAGAACTAGGCAAATTAACAGAAATGCGATAGTGAGACCCACTCAGGCCCTGTGTCCTAAACCTAGACAGCACACCCCACAGGCAAGGGGAAAAACTTGCTGCAGGAAGCACCTCCCACCTCACCTGCTTAAGACACTATGGCCAGCCCAAAGTTAGGAGGGACAATGCTAACCCATGAGACAGAGGCCCCAGTGGGGCTGTGGCTTATTCAGAGTCACCCAGCCAGGACTCAACCCAGTCTTCTGATCCTCACTAGCACTTTCTCCCACAATTGAGTTGTGTTTATCCACTAGTCCAGCGCTATTCTTGCTGCTTAGTCAGACATGCGGTTTTCCCTGGTATTCATGTAAAATGATGGGAAACCAGTGCAACTATATATTCATCTCTTCTTTCTACCTACACTGAGCCAGTCAACAAGGTTGGATTTCCAGGCAGGAGGCCTATGTAGGCGAGAAAAATCTAAGGCCGGTAAGGCTAGTGGTTCAAGGAAAACAGAATTGAAAAACAATTCATCATCTGAGTTGATTCTAGGTGAAATCAAAGGACCTTAGGAGTCCAAATTAACCCAGTCCTAATATAGTTCAACAGCTCCATGGACAAGGTCATGAATGCAAAAGTCATCTCTCTCACTCCTTGTGATTTTTAAAGCTGGGCTCCATGTGCCTCTCAATGTCAACACAGTCCTGGCCTGGCCCATATGTCTATGTCCCAGAACACTTTCAGAGGCCAGGAGCTACGCTAGAGCCCAACCCATATTCTAAATGTTAGTCCTTCCTGCAGATCTTGAAGGTGGGCACCTTGAAGGCCCAATCCTCACACCCCACACAGAAGGGCTCAGCTTGATTTAGAAATTAATGAGCAAAGATCCATACAGAAGTGATGGCAGCACCAGCGCCCAACCCAAACCCCACTGTTCCTTCTACCATAGCCCACAACAGCGCTCACCTCCTGATGAGGAGGAGACTCCTGACTTCCCACCCTCCTGTGTACTTTCGCAAGCAAAGACTCACACCTCACCTCCAGCATGTAACCAAGTTGTTCCCTTTTTAAGACATGGGAAGTATCCCATTACTAAAACTCTGGTCTCCATGTAACACTCTGGTCTCTAGTCTCCTTCCTCTCCTGGATTATGAATTTTCCAAAGCAATGGCCTTGTTCAAGCATCTCCACCTGGTCCCCAGCACAGACTGGAATAGACTCTCCACAAGTGACCCGGGTCATAATGTGGAAGCAGCATTTACTGAACTGCCACTATACTATCCCACTCACATTAATGCAGCAAGTCACAGTGCGGTCTTACTACTTCTACAAAAGTGACAAACACATGAAGACTCAGGAGGTGGGGCCTGATACTAGCACCATGTAAAGAGAAACAGTTGCTATTGCACGGTGGAAAAAATTCCTTTGCCCCTTCTGTGAGAAGTATAGACTGCTCCCTCCTCAGAAAGGACTTTGATAATCACCTAGCTGGGCACTTTTATTTTACAAATGAGCAAAGCCAGTGGAGAGAAAAAAAAATCAACAGGTCACAAAATGAGGAAATTGAACACAGGGCAAACAAAGGGAGGGGAAGGCTCAGCTAGACCTGTGAAACAGTATTTACAAAAAGAAAGGAATCTACTAAAGCACAATTAGCAGTGGAATAGCATAAATGGTATTCAGAGAGAGAGAGGAAGTGGCATTCAGGTTTATTTTTTAAGGCTGAGGATGTAGCTCAGAGTTTCAGCTCTTGCCTAGCATGCAGAGGGCCTGGGAAAGGTCCTGGGTAGGAACCACAAAAACAAAAAGAACACCAGGCTTCAAAAGCAAAGAGAAGCAGGGTGTAGTGGTGCATGCCAGTAATTCAGCGCTTGGCAGGCTGAGGTAGGAGGATTGTTGTGCGTTGAAGGCCAGCCTGGGCTACAGTGAGTTCAAGGCCAGCCTAAACTATACAGCAACTGTCTCAAAAAAACAACAAAAAAAGAGCAAACAGAAGAGCTGAGTGAAAGCCACTTGGAGCTCTCCTGCCCCACCAATGATGGCCACAGTCATCAGTGTGAACTGTGAGAGTCAGAAATGACCTGAGATCTAAACATCAAATAAAGTCGTTGTCTTACCCTGGACCAACTGAATCAAAATCTCTGAGGATGGACTCCAAGAATCTATGATTTTAAAAGACAATGATTTGCGAACAGTAACAGTGATGGGCCCTGTGTAGAAGCTGTGTCTATCAATTTTGGGTCCAGGACAGCAACCTCTCTCATCACTAACTGCCCAGGACCCCACCCCACCACCTAGAACCAGTTACCTCTGCAGGCCAATAAGCTTCCACTTCTGAAAATCCGTTATGTGCAAAGGAGAAGAGACCCAGTGCTTCACAGGCTTGGCAAAGGGGCCGTAGTTGGGAACAAAGATGGACAGTGCTGTCACAAGCTTCCTGACTATGGTCTCATCTTCTCCTACAACCACAAGGGTCCTCCCACTGAGCAGGGAGTAGATGGCGGGGTGGGCAAAGGGGTACTGGCGGATGAATCTTAAGGCATTCTGGCCAGCCCTCTTTTTATGTCTCTCAGAAGACAGGTTGACAGAGTGCGTAGAAGAGGGGGTCCTGTCCAAGCTGGTGGAGGCCACACTGCTCACATAACTGGTGGTGTCAGAGTAATTATCCAGGCTAGTCTTGCTGACATCCCGGCTAGCCAATAGGTGGCTTGGGTCCAACTCATAAGCTGGGAATGCCTCACAACTGTTGTCTTGGGAAGGATTGGTGTTTTCCGCTGCAAAGTCCACATGGAAGCCCTGGTCCTTCTGTTTGTAGCGCTGAGGGGGAATGCTCACCACACCATCCTCATCAGAGAGAGTGTGTGCAGGGTTGGGGAACGGTACCAGCTGACCATTGCTCTCCTTTCCAATACAGCAAGAGGAATCTAACTGGGGTGGAGTGTTTTCCAAGCCACCCTCCTGGGCCTCACCCAATTCCAGTGGACTGATGTTTGCTTTGAAGTGGATGGCCCCCTCATTATCTGCATATGATTCTTCCTCATTAATGGCACTTGGGTAGCTGGCCTTAAAGTCATCAGGGATGAGAGCCTCAGAAGGACAGGTGCTCAGGACTTCAATACTGTCCTCACTGATGGTCCTGTGGCTGACTGCTTTGGTTCGGACCACCTGGGGGCTCAATGGCACTGTGAGGCTAGCCTGGCTGTCAGACTTTGACAGCACAGAAGTGGACTTCTCTGTGCCCAAAACTTCAATGCTTTCACCACTGCTGATGCTCCCTTTCATGTCCATATCCAGGTAGTCCAGATTTTCCTGGGGGTCTAAACTGTTTGATTCTGTTACCTCTACTTCTTTGTACTCCTCATTTCCAACTTCTTGATCCATCTTGATCAACACAGACTCCACACTGGACTTATAGGATCCAACACTAATTAACACTTTAGGGATTGGGCATTCTTCCAGAGATCTGGAAAGTGGCCTATCTTCACTGGTCTGAGAGGGTACACTCTCTTGTTTCTCCACTATCCTATCATCAACCTCCACAAAGTCTTCAAAGAGGAAGTTTGTTATGTGCTGTTGTTTTAGAAGTGCTCGGTCAATCTGACTTGTCAGAAGGTAGCACAGATCACCTCTAAACATGTGCTCAATGTGGCTGAGATGGGCCAGGGTCTGGGTGAAATACTCAGTATCACAGAGCTCCTCCAAGGTCTTCAACTTCTTGTCAAAACATTTGGTAGACTTTGCTTTGATGAGTTTTGGGGTGTACGTTGGTCTGCAGGTATAAATGTCTGAGTCAGCCGACTCATCTGGGTTAGAGGTAGTGGATGCATGGTCAGCCTGATCCTGGGTATGCTCCATTTCACCAGGACACAAATCAAACCCCCTCACCTTCCTATGAGGGTATGATCGGATCTGCTTCAGCAGGTCTTGATGTTCAATGATGGACTTCTCCACACTGGCCAATTCGTTAGCCTTCTCAATTGCCTGAGATGAGTAAAAACCTTTGTCGTTGGCTTTCTTCTGGATCTCCGTTTCTGTGTGCAGGACTGTCCTAGTATAATCCAAGTCTTTCAGCTTTTTTTCAAGTTCCCCAGCAAATGCCTTCCTGTTTCCCGATTTCAAACACTCAGAGGCTTTAGAAAATTCTGCTGAAAGCTCCTGGAACTGCTGCATGATTTTATGCTGGTCTGCTGAAATATATGCCATGCAGAATGGCCGCACGAAGCCTCGGGCCTCTAGATCATACAGGGTGAGGTGATGCACATATGCAAATGCACCTTCCTTGGAGTCTCCCAGCACTACTTTGGAGTCCTCCACAAAGTTCAGCTTAGGGTATGCAGAACCCGGAGGATGGCCCACAAAGGAAGCCTGGTAATCCACAGACATGATCCGCAGAGAGAAGTAATTGAGATCAAAAGTGCCAAAAACTTTGGTGTCATTAGGGATGGTCAGCAAGGGTTGGGGTCCAACCTGCTCAGAGAACTCAGAAATAAGGATGAAGTCCCTTGAAAACTTGGCCCCGGAGAGCTTAGACCACGGGTTGGCTCCCTGGTTGGCAAAGGGGAAGAGTGGCACGGAGTACTCCTCAGGCAGGGACGGTTCATTGTAAGGCTCTTCCTCATACTCATCTTCTTTAGTGAAGGCTACCACATCAGGGGCGCTGATCATATTTCCTGGTATATAAAGAGAACATTGAGAGGAAATGGGAAAGAACACAGAATGGATGCTGCAAAGTCAGGCCTCTAAAGGAGGAAGCGAAATCCTTGAGGCCTTTTTTGCGGGTCCAGGGACCCTACGCTGCCTGTCACACTACAGAACTCAAACTCTCGAAGCTCCCTCAGAAGGACAGCTCCTCTGGAGCCCGCAGAAGCCCATGAACAGCAAAGGTACAGACCCAGAAGACGGCGGATGGTCGCGCTTCTTCTTTCTCCGGCAAGCACCGCCGGCGCAAAGCACCTGCAACGAGATCACTACTACTCGCTGGAGCCCACCGCGACTTCCCGGACCTGATTGAGTGCCTAACGTGGGTGCAGGGGCAGCAACGCTTTGCCACCGCCACAGCCCAAGGCAGAAACCGTCGGGGCTCCTTGGATGCCACAAACAGGAGATAGCTACCGCTGCGCCGCCATCTTAGCATCACATGACTCGCGGTCAACAACGTCGGGTGACCCGGAAGTGTCTGCGCCGACTTCCTGACAGGAGCAATAGAAATAGTTAAAGCGCCTTGGACTGTACGTTCCAGCTGCTCCTCCTAAGTACCAGTCTGGCTAGCCAAAACATTGTACTGAAAGAAAGCAAAGTGGGGCCGGAGTGGTGGGGAGAGAAGTGCTCGAATGAGAGATGTGGGAGCAAGGGGCAGTCTGGGAGTTGTAGTTCCGGGTCACTGTGTGGCGCGAGTCTGGAGCGAGTGGCGGGAGAAGGCGAGAGGAAGTAAAGAGAGCGCTTTGGTGGAGAATCAGCCACGGCGTCCGGGAGAAGCAGCCTAGCTGCCGCACCGAAAGCCAGCAGGCTGGTGGTGAGGTCAGCGAAGGGCGGGCGCCTCCCAGAGTCTTTGGTTCCCCGGGTGTGCATCAGGCAGCCCTTGTCCCTGGCTTCTCCAACATGCGCAGTCACCCGGCCAGCAGCTACGGGCGCGGGGCCTAGAGATGATCTTTTCGGTCTTGCGTTACCCAGTCCGGTGGCTTGGACGGCCCAGGGGCCGTGCATTGACCCTCGCCACCATGGAGGTGGCCTTCCGAGGCGTGCGGAAAGTCCTCTGTGTGGCGGAGAAAAACGACGCCGCCAAGGGAATAGCTGATCTGCTGTCCAGCGGCCGCATGAGACGGGTAAGAGTTTGCGAGGAGCCGCGCTCCCCGAGGGAAGCCCACTGAGCGGGACGGAAATCTACATAAAGGTGACTCGTTCACCCCCGAGACCTCATTGCTTCTCGCGTGGACCAGTGCAGATTCTTCCCAGGCCGCAGACTCTCGGACTGGTGGAATTTTAAAATGTAGTTAGGCTCTTTCATTTGCTAGAAAATCGTCAGTCTTTTTGTCCGTAACAGCGTTCCTAATCTTGTCTAATCCTCCAAAGCACTTGGGGACGCTGCCAATCCTTTATTAAATTTTAGTTCAGTTGGAAACCTCTAAGCAGACTCCTTTAACTTGGAATTCTAGCCCCTACTCCACAGAATGATCCCCAGCTATCCGAGCCCTTCCTTGTCTTGTGCTACATCCCTTACATGCTGCACTTATAAATTACCGGTCCCTAATCCCACTTTATGGGACAGCACCAAGGTTTAGGAGTTAAGAGGTGAAGTCGACCCCGTTCTTGTTAATACAGATTGATTCCAAGAGCCAAAAGTAAAAGATACAAGTGTTTTCTAGGTAAGTTGGGGTCACACAAAAAAAAAAGGAAGATAAACGAGCAAGGGCAGGGAAACCTTTGTTCAGGAAAATCGCCTAAATAACAAAGGTGAATCGTGAAATGGTTTTCTGGAGGACATTTCTCGAAACGTAGAATCAAAGTTCTCTGTTGTTTTTCTTTACAAATCCCAGGGTCCTTAGTCCTCTGTGTTTCCAGCTCTAGGGAAAGGCTTGAGGTTGGATGGGTGCTAGCTGAAAGTTCCACCTTTTTCCAGTGCTGAATGTCGTGACCAGCCCAGGGTTTGTCTGTTTCTGGGGCTCTGAGCTTTTGGAAAATGGCCTTTCTAGTCTAACTTCTTTATCCTTCTGGAGACTGCTTAAATATTTCATTTTCAGGGAACCTTTCCCTTACATTCCTGTGTCTACCACCACTGGGTCAGGGACCTTTAGTCATATGCTGCCATGGTACTTTATTTTCTTACTTGGAAGTTATCTTCCAAGTTCATTACTACAGTGTCAATTATTGGTTGGATTCTCAAGTGCCAAAAGGATAAAGACTATTAATTCTGTATCCTAATGTTTAGTACAGGTCTGAAGTACAAGAGACTTTCAGTAATTACTGGTTGGATAAATGAGTCTGGAAGATTTATCAGACAGTACCAATATGTAAGGAACTACCCAATGGCTGAAACTGGCTTGCTCAAAACGAGGGAAAGGATAGGAGCTTGGAGGGAGGTGAGGAGGAACTAGTAAGTGAAGCAATTGCTTGCAGATTATGAGGGCATTAGGAAGCCATGTCGTTATATGTGGGCAGTTGAGTGTCCATTTTAACTATTTTGAAGTGCATGATTTGATATCATTTAGTACATTCATAATATTGGACAGCCATCAGCACTATCTAGTTCTAGAAGATTTTTTAGCACCCCAGAAGGAGATTTCCATATTTGTTAAGCAAATAATTCCTTCTTCCAGTCACCCACAGCTACTATTCTGCTTTCTATCCCCCTTGATTTGCCTATTCTGGACATTTCCTGTAAATGGAATAGTATACTATATGGCCTGTTTTGTGTCAAACCTCTTTCACTTAGAATAAGAATAATGTTTTTGAAATTGATCCATGTTGTAGTGCTTTTATTCCTTTTTATGGCTGAATAATGTTTCATTGCATCAGTAGATCATGTTTTGTTTTGTTTTGGCTTTTGGTTTTTTGAGACAGGGTCTTGCTATGTAGGTTAGGCTGGCCTTGAACTTTCATAGGTCTAACAGCCTCAGTCTTCCCAGTGCTGGGATTGTAGCCATAAGCCACCACACCCAACTAGTCATTGTGTTTTTAATTTACATTTTCCCAGTGACTCATTAATGATGTCAAGCATCTTTTCTGTGCTTGTAGGCCATTTGTTTATATCTTTTTGGGGCAAATGTTTATTGTTTTGGTGGTTTTGGTTTGTACTTTTAGCACTGGGAACTTAAACCCACATGCTGGGCAAGCCCTCTACCACTGAGCTGAGCTCTACCCCCAAGAAATCACTGCCAAGTCCAACGTCAGAAAGATTTGCTTATTTTCTTGTGAGGATTTGGAGTTTTAGCTCTTACATTTAGGTCTTTGATCCACTTTGAGTTAATACTGCTGTTTGGTGCAATATCTGCTTTTGTTCGTGGAGATCCAGTGTCATGGCAACATCTGTTGAAAAGGTGGTCTTTTGGATGCCCCTTGGATGGAGTCGATACTCTTGTTAAAAATCAGTTGACTGGGCTGGAGCTGGAGCTCTGAGGTAGAATGCTTACTTAGCACACAAGACCCTGGAGTTGCTCAACCAAAAAACAAAAACAAAAACAAAAAACAAGCAAACAAAAAAAAGAACAGTTGACCATATTTGGACATATTAGGACTATGCCTGTGGTCCCAGCTACTGGAGAGGCTGAGGTATGAGGATCACTTGAGCACAGGAGTCTGAGGCCAACCTAGGCAACATAACAAGAACCCATTTTAAAAAAAAATCAGTTGAGTGTAGATGTTTGGTTTTATTTCTGGATTCTCAGTTCCATTCCATCATTCGTTATGTCTGTCTTTATGCTAGTCGTCGTTTGATTACTGTAGTTTTTGTGGATTTTTTGGCAGTGCTGGGTATCTACCCCAGGTCCTTGCATGTGTCAGGCAAGTGAGTTACTGCTGAATTACACCCCTAGCTCCCATTGTTGTAGCTTCATAGTAAGTTTTAAAATTGGAAAGTGTGAGTAAGCTGGGCACAGTGATTCACACCTGTAATCCCAGAAGTCCAAGAGGCTGAGGCAGGAGGATCACTCTGAGGTCTAGGCCAGCCTGAACTACATAGCTCAAATGAAATGAGATAAAAAGAAATGTATGAATCCTCCACTTTGTTCTTTATCAGGATCATTTTTGGATATTTGGACCCCTTGTGATTCCATATGAGTTTTTGAATTAGCTTTGTCATTTCTGTAAAAAAGATTATTGAAGTTTTAATAAGGATTGCATTGAACCTGTAAATTACTTCATGGGAATATTGCAGTCTTTTAATTTATCTAGTTTTCAGTGTGCAGGTCTTTCACCTATTGGATAACGTTTATTCCTAAACATTTTGTTCTTCTGAATGTCATAAATATACTTGATTTCTTAATTTCCTTTTCAGATTGCTCATTGCAATCTGAAAATTAGAAGCACTAATTTTTGTTTGTTGAACTTTTATTCTGCAATTTTGCTGGATTTATGTATTAGTATTAAAAGTTCTTTGTGGGCTCTTCAAGGTTGTCTTTATATTAAAAATGGTATCTGTGAGTAAAGATAGTTTTACTTCTTTACAATTGAGATATCTTTTCTTTATCTTGCCTAAATATTCTGACTGGTATTTGTGGTGTAGTATTGACTAGCAGGGACTTGAATGGCCATCCTGGTATTGTTGTTGTTGTCTTTTTTTTTGTGGTTTGGTTTGGTTCAGTTTGGTTTTGCTATGTATTTCGGGCTGGCCTTGCATTTACAGTTACCCTCCCGCCTTGGCTTTCTCCTAAATGCTGAGATTACAGGCATGCACCACCATTCCCAGCTGTTTTATTTATACTTATTGCCTAGCATTGTTCTTAATTTTAAACAGAAAATACTTTCAGCCTTTCATCATTAAGTATGATGGTAGCTGTAGGCTTTTAATAAACTTTCTTTATTCTATTGAAGTTCCTTTCTATTCTTAATTTTTTTCTTTTTAATCAGGAAAGTTTGCTGAATTTTGGTCATATGCTTTTTTTGTATCAATTGCAAAAAGTCATGTCGATTTTTAAGCAGAGGATAAAGGTGTCCTTTTTATTTTATAAAGTCACTCTGGAAGCAGAAGATTTGAAGAGTGAAAGCCTAGAGACAGGTTGACTTGGAGGTCTTGTGAGTGGTCAGGACTATGAGCTGTAGATAACTTTGGATAAAAGCAAGGAGAGAGGAAGAGAATGATAAAAGCAGACAGAGTTTAAAAAATAAAAACACCACACTTTTGCAAATATCCATCCTTCTTCCTAGAATGATGTTTTCCTTTTCCTCCTTGGTCACTCTTCATCTTTTAAAAGAAAAAATAAAAAACAACCTAAATGTAACCTTTTCTGTTAAGTTGTTCTAAGGTATTTTCCCTCCCATTTCCTTCTGTTTCTTCTCTTGATGATAAGTCGTCACAGGGGTAGTTATTTAGCTGTTTGTCCATCTGCGCTAAATTGAATTATCTCCCTGAGAAAGTGGCTGGGTCCTATTCATTTACTTATCTCTAAAACAGAACCTGCTCTGTGAAAATCACATGGTCATTGTGCGTTGAATGACATAATCTCTGCCTTTAAGGAACTAATAGAGGAGTTAAGATGTAATACAACTCGAATGAAGTGATGTTCATTTTACCTTTATAATAGCAAAAATTGGATAACAAGTATGTAGTAACAAAATCTTAAAATAGATTCTTCTTTGTGATAGTTTTTTAAACATCCAGCAATAGAAAATGAGAGAGTCACCACAAGATTAAAGACATTTTTTTGACTTTTCAGAAGTTAGTGTTTATTGCAAATAGTTCAGAGAATATACATGCATATCATGATCCGGCCTGCGGACCAATTCGTGAGTTTTCCCCTAGAGGAAGGAAAACGGGGCGGGGGCAGGGTGAAGAGAAAGAGACGGAGGCAAGTTGAAGTTTCCCAATCAAACCTCGTTTATTGAACAATGTTCCTGGCTTATAAAGAAGCGGAGGCGGGAAGTTACGGATAGGTCGCCGTCATTTCCTGGGTGGGGCAAGAGAGGATCCTGGGAAATGTAGGCCAACGCACCAGATGTCCACTGGAGGGAGAGATGGAGCGGCAGCTGTAAAGCTATCACGCTGCTCCCTACAATATCAGACTGACCCCACTTCCATTCCAGCACCGCCCCTGGTGACTACAATTAATAACTTATAGATCCTCAAGGATTTTTTTCTATAGATTCAGAAAGAGAAATCTTAAAGAGAATTCTGAAGTAGATTCAGTAGCAGTATATGATCAATTCATATTTGAGCATTTAGAGAAGATAATTTTGGTTGATTTTTTTTTAGAATTATAAAAGCTCCACACTTGGTATATTCATCAGCTGTTTTTTTTTCTCTAAGCTCCAAAACTCTGCCATAATTAGGAACTTCCTTATTTCTCTGGGCACCTCACCCAAGAGACAGAATTGAACGTGAGTGTGTGAGTCCTCACTGGATGGGAACTACAAGGAGTCAAGTTTAAAATGCTGCTGTGCGTGGTGGTACATGCCTATAATCCCAGCACTTGGGAGGCTGAGACAGGAGGACCACGCAAGTTCAGGACCAGCCTGGGCTACATAGTGAGTTCAAGTCCAGCCTGAATTGCATAGCAAGACACTGTCTCAAAATACAAAAAAAAAAAAAAAAGTTTACAGTACTTTTTGGTAAAACAGGCTATCTTGGGAGACCCCTGCAGCTGGTGTCACAGACCTGCTACAGGCCGTCTACCTGGAGAACATTGGTCTAGCAGTTAGTTCCTGCAATGTGTCCTCAAGATAAAACATGAGACTGTGGTTGTATATCTGGATTGCTTGAGCCTAGATGGCAGAGTAATTGAGTTGGTGGGACACAGCCTTTTTGTAGCTACAGTGCCTCTGTCAGAGTTTTCATAAAAAGAGGTCAAAACTATTAGATGATTTTTTTTTTTTTTTTAAAGACAAGGTCTTCCTGCGTAACCCAGGATGGCCTCAAACTCAAGGCACCTCAGCCTCCCAAGTGCTGGGTGGATATGCGAGTGTCATCATATCCACCCTGATTTTTCTGTTCTCTATAAAGGGGCTTAACTAGCAGTTGGAATTTGTAGAGGAAGATTTTCTTCTCTTGGTGACATGCTTACTTATCAGATAATAAAGTAATTTCCCTCCATACAACTACCATTATGTACAGAGGGCCCTCAGTGGTAGAGCACTTGCCTAGCATGCTTAAGGCCCTCCTAGGTTCAATTCCTAGCACTGTAAGAAAGGAAGGAAGGAAAGTAGGTAGGTATGCCCTTGAGTGAGCCATTCCCCCTCAGAGTGACCACCCAGTGTCCCACACAGAAAAATTGTCTTTTGGAGGAAAGTTTCCCAGTCCCCAGGGACCCTTTCTTCTGTCTTGCCTTCAGTGCTGGTCTGAAACTCCCAGGCACAGCTACTTTGTATGCCGGGTTGGGGGAGCGTGTGACCCACTCAGAAAGTCTTGTTCATTGGTAATTACGGCTAAAGAAGTGCTTTTTTGACTGGATCTCAGTTCTGACTCTGCTTACAGCATCATTGGATTTCAAAGCTAGAGTAAACCACAAACATAACTTTTGAAGAATAAATTGAAACTCAAGGTGAATGAGTTGGTTCTGGTCACCAGTTGATTGTATAATTGTATAACTTTGAACTAGCAAAGATGTGGGGGGAGAAAGAAGCAAATCATCAAAAATTTATGTTCAGTAAATAAATAAATTTATTTTTAAAAACAAGAATTTATGTCAAGAGCTAAGCATTTTTAGCTCAGCAGCACAAGTGCCTGCCTGGAAAGCATAAGGTTGTGAGTTCGATCCCCAGTATCAAAAAGGAAAAAAAAGAATTTATATCCTAATAAGGCCACTTAGTGCCATGAATTTGTCATGTGATCTTGGACAGTTTTATTCTCATCTATAAAACAGTGTTAGCTATTAATTGATTTCAAGTTAATCTTTGAACATAAAAACTCCATAGACTCTATCAAGTATATACTTGGTAACTGTTTTGAGGGGCCACTTAGTAAATATTTGGTCTTAGTAATTTAGCTCACTTTTTTATCTGTGGGAAATACTGTTTTGTCTGTAGAAAATACTGTTACTTATCCAGATTTTGCTTGATCTTTATACTTAAGGGTCATTTGTATTTTAATGATTCATATTTTTTACTTTATTTTGTTTTATAGAGAGAAGGGCTTTCTAAATTCAACAAGATCTATGAATTTGATTATTATATGTATGGCCAGGTAGGTGATAAAATATTTCCATCATAAAGCTAAAGTATGCTTTCAGATCCATGTGCCATTTTGGTATATAGTCCTTGAATGACAAGAATAACCATTTATTATAAATCTACCCTAAATTACTGTGCTTTAGAATTAAGAACAATTGGTCACCATTATCCTATATAAAATATATCTCACTATCTTAGTAACTATTTCACAAAGGTCCTTAGTTACAGATGATGATTTTATAACCTATAAGGGATTGTGGTTCCCCCCTTTCTCTTTTTCTCTCTCTCCTCCCCCTCCCCTCTTCCCTCCCCCTCTCTCCCCCTCCCCCTCTCCCTTGATGTTTGTGTATGTGTGGTGCTGTGGTTAGAACCCAGAACCTTGTTAGGCAGACACTGTAGCCCAGGCTGGCCTCAGACTCATGGCATCCTCTTGCCTCAGCCTCCCAAGTGCTGGGATTATAGGTGCATGTCCTCATGCCCAGCCAAGGAAATTTTAAATGATACAGAAGGCAGCATTATAGTAGTAGAATTGGTGTGGTGATTGGATTGCCTATAGATTTTGGCTTTGATGAGTTATATTTATTTATTTCCAATCAACTGTGTTAGGTTTTTGGTTTTCTTCTTTACTAGAAGTCCCTTGCTTTCATTTGAATGATTTGGTAAAGTATAATAACAAAAAGACTAATTTTAATTTTGTTATCATTCAGAATGTTACCATGATAATGACTTCAGTTTCTGGACACTTGCTGGCTCATGATTTCCAGATGCAGTTTCGAAAATGGTCAGTACAATTCTTAGGGGAAGGACTGGTTATTACAGTAAGTTGTGACAAATATTGTTGGACTCTTAAAGCATGTTGGTGTAACCATGTAACTTAAGATGACCTATGATTGTCTGATATATTGTGAATTTTTATCATATGTTTAGAATAAACAACCACTTTTAGATGTTTCCCCAAAATAGACCCCTTTTGTGCAGCTGTTGGATTGCATTTGTTCTGTTGCAGATGTTCATAAAAGAGTTCCAGATGTTTTCTTAGCAGCGCCTATTAATCTTCACTGGGGGGAGGATATTGTTCTATGTAGAGGATCATGGCTTTGCTTTTAATCTTCCAGGACATTGGCCTTTTCTTTCCCTTTCTCTTTCCCTTTTCTCCTCCCTTCCTTTTCCTTTCCCTTGCCTTTTCTTCTTGCTTCCACATCCTATTCCTTTTCCTTCCTTTACCCTCTTCCCCACCTTTCCAACATCTGCCTCTTTTTTGGAGAGAGATACTGGCAATTGAACTTGGCCTCGCACTTGCCAGACAGGCACTGTACCGCTGAACTACATCCCTGGCCCATCCTGTCCCCTTTTGAGACTGTGTCTTGCTGTGCTACCCAAGCTGCTCTTGAACTCCAGGGCTCAGTCTTCCATCTCAGCCTTCCAGGTAGCTGGGATTATAGGCACGTACCACTCCACCTGAGCCATTTTCTGCGAGGGGCCCATCTATGAGCTCACTAGAGCAGTGCATTCTTGTTAGAGTGGAGGACTCCATCATGTGCAGGCATGTGGATTTTTGTGCTTTTCTTTTTCTAGGCACAGCTGCAATCCCCTAGTCCTCTTTGAAGCAGGAATTGAAAAATACTGCCCAGAGAATTTTATAGACATCAAGGTAGGATCTTTTGCAAGACATGTGACATTGAAGTGAAACAACCACATTGTAGATACTAACACTCATCCCACCCCTGGATAGATGGAGAGACTATAAAGTGCACGTGGTTTGACAGTAAATCATTAGTTCAAGGTAGCTGTGGTTAGTTCACTGCTAACTGGGACCCCTTCTTGAGTTGAAACACAATGAAGTTGTTTTCAGGGGAGGGAAGGTTGGGTTTTAAGCAACAAATAATCAGAACCAACGGAGGTATAAGTGTGTGTTAGAGGTGAACCACAGTTTCATCATGTTGGTGAACTTGTCTTCAACCCCAGTCTTTTTGAAGCCTACTTACAGGCCTGGAGATTGTGTTAATGAGCACACCATCACTGGTGCTGGTATGAACGATTTCCTCTGATCTCTTTTCCCCTCACAAAGTTCAAACATTCCGTAACAGCAGTAGTCTTCTGTCAAATCTCTTTTGTGTGGAAGTGTCCAAAAATTATTGTGGACTCTAGTGTCAACATTTTCCCTTCCACTGACTTCAGAAAACTCTAGAACGAGAGACACGACAGTGCCAGGCCCTGGTGATCTGGACTGACTGTGACAGAGAAGGTGAAAACATCGGGTTTGAGATTATCCATGTGTGCAAGGCAGGTAGGTATGCTTCTCTGTTGGGAACCATAAATAGAACATTCTGCTGCGTGTCTGTACAGTGGTCTGTGGCCAAGTTCTTCTTTACAAGCTCATCTTCATCAAATGTCAGGACAGCTTAATGTGCTTCCTAGGGCTACCAGGACTAAATGAGTCAGCAATATATTTTTTAAATTACAGGGCTGAGGATGTAGCTTAGTGGTATAAACACCTGCCTGGCAAGCACAAGGTTCTGAGTTCAATTCTTGGTACCAAAAAAAAAATTATATGCTAAATATGTGTGAGAGAATGTGTATCCCATCAGTACAAAGAAATTGTAAAGTACTATGTTTTTTCATTAACTTAATATTCTTTGTATAATGAGTTAGTAAATAATTGTTGGACTAGGGCACTAGGTGTGGCTCAGTTGTAGAACACTTGCCTACCATAGACAAGTCCCTGGGTTTGACCCACAGCACCTCAATAAATGAATAAATGAGTGAACGAATATTGGCTTAAATTTGAATGACTAGGCAGGGGATTTAGTTCAGCAGCATAAGTGCCTTCCTGGCCAGCATGAGGTTGTGAGTTCGATCCCAGGTACCCCCGCCTCAAAATTTAATGTAATACTTCCTGGTAACTTAGAGGAAGTGGAAAACAGGCCATTCTCTGGCTCAGATGGTAGGGTTGCTAGTTTTCCTAAGTGGTTTTGTATTGAGAAGTGGTAATGGCTTCTAGGAATTTAAATGCATTAACTCATTAACTTTATTTATTTATTTATTTATTTATTTATTTATTTAATTTTTGGGCAGGTCTCGCTATAAAGTTCAGGCTAGCTTTGAACTCACTGTGTAGCCCAAGCAGGTCTTGAACTCGAGGCAGTCCTCCTGTCTGTCTCCCAAGTGCTGGGATTACAGGCTTGTGCCACCACACCTACTAGCTAAGTACATTAACTTTCAAGAGCATTATGTATGTCCTATATTCTTTCCTGGAGGGACATGAAATTCCCTCACAAGACACTTTGACAGGATTTTTCTTCTTTCTAAAGGGTTGAGAGCACGTAAGATTAAAAAGCTCACTTAGAGAATTTTATTTAATAACTAAAATTGACTTCATTATTTTAGATAGCGCTCAAGTCAGAAGTTATAATGGTGTTTTCCTTTTTGACATTATACATCACTCCATTAATCTAAACTAATAGTTGAGGTGGATGCCTCACAGGTTCTTGAACTTGCTTGCCTTTATGTTGATGTAATTTAGGCAAAGTAAGGCCACTGTGGTGAGAGTGCAGTGTGACCCTTTGTGTTCTGCAGTGAAGCCCAGTCTGCAGGTGTTAAGAGCCCGGTTCTCTGAGATCACCCCCCGCGCTGTCAGAACAGCCTGTGAAAACCTGACTGAGCCAGATGAGAGAGTCAGTGATGCTGTGGATGTGAGGCAGGAACTGGACCTGAGGATCGGTGAGCAGCTCGACATGCCCTGCCGTGGCCCACATAGCATGTTGGTGTTGGAATCAGAAGTGACTTTGTCATTCATCACTTTCTCATTCTCTCCCTCTCTCCACACTTGCCGCTTTCCAGGAGCTGCCTTCACTCGGTTCCAGACTCTGCGGCTCCAGAAGGTGTTTCCTGAAGTGCTGGCCGAGCAGCTCATCAGCTATGGCAGCTGCCAGTTCCCCACCCTGGGCTTTGTGGTGGAAAGATTCAAAGCCATTCAGGCCTTTGTGCCTGAAATCTTCCATAGAATCAAAGGTGAGGCTGGAGGGGCAGGGGACGTAGCTCATTAGCTTAGGCACCTGCTTGACAAGCACATGGTCCTGAGTTTGATTCCCAGCACCACAAAAAAAAAAAAAAAAGCCTGGAGATTATTGATGTGGGACCTCCAGACCCAAGGGTAACAAAGACTCTGAGCATTAATAATGATAATTTAAATGTATGGGCTTTGTTTTTCACCTTGCTCTGCTTCAACCTGCTCCATTTTAATACTCAGGATCTACTTAAGTTTCTCTTAGTTAAACAGAACTTTTACCTATTTTAAATTCCTTTGACTTTCACTGTAATGTCTTTTTCTATTTATTGTATCATGTGGTGTCTGAGATAGCCTTTCTGTTTGTCTCTTCCCAATGTAGTAACTCATGACCATGAAGATGGTATTGTAGAATTCAACTGGAAAAGGCATCGTCTCTTTAACCACACAGCTTGTCTTGTCCTCTATCAGTTGTGTATGGAGGTAAGGAATCCTTTGAGAGCTTAAAGACCTAGAAAAATGCTCTGTGTACCTCCCCAGCCCAGGTTGTCTGTTTGCAGAGGTGATTCTGACCTGTTCTGCCACTGAAGTCCACTGGCTTTTAGTTTGCATCTCAGGGCATCACTTTATGGGGACCAACAAGCATCACTTTATGGGGACCAACAAGACTAGAACTCCATGAAAATAACACTAAAAATATACAAAGGAAGAATCTGCAGAACTTTTATGTAAAAGCAGAAAGTTTGAGAAGTGTATAGCAGAAACCCTTCCTGAAGCATATATTGTTGGCATACAGTAGGAAGGGTCAGCTAGACATGTGTAGACCGTGAATTCCTAAAGCTCCAAAGGGTACCTGGTCCAGCCTTCTTCCAGTGATCCCATGAGGAAATCTACAGAGGTGAAAATCACCAGTGATTTTTATTAGTTAATTCACAAGTTACTGTAGTTTCATTTCAAGATAAATGCAAGGATAAAAATAAAGCAAAATATAGCAATAGAGGATGGCATGGGGGCAGGACGTGGACTTTATAGATGAGGTAGTTTTATGGGGCCTTTTAGGATGGCATTTGAGCAGGGGAGGTGTGGCTCTTAGAGCAGCACATGCAAAGGGCCACAGTCAGCTCAGGCCATAGGCCAGTCAGTGGTAGAGTTGGGACCCCAGCTTCACCTGTCTGACTCGCAGACAGATGGCCCACTGTGTGGTGCCACTTCCCATACGTCAGCACCTAATTGTCTGGTTTAACATGGGGCTGCACACAATGGTGTCTACAAGTTCTAGATTTGATAATTCGTGCTATGCTCCGGCAGGTTTATTATTACTTTGGGGGAAAAAAGTAAAAGCTATTAAGCATCTGCTGTGTTCCACTTTATTGAATGTTATTTTGTTTTATCCTAATAATCTCATGTGGGCAATGATACTGTCCCATTTCAGAGTAGGAACCTGAGAAAGTGAAGTAATTCACAGATACTCTAGAGCTATTGGGAGATGGAGCATTGGCCACTAGATTAAATCCCAGTATAGGGCTAGGGATCTAGCTCCTGGCAAGCAAGAGGTCCTGAGTTCAATTCCCAGTTAAAATAACTAAATAAGTCCAGTGTATCTGTGCTTCTGCTGTCGAGTCCATCATTTCCTAGGAGCCACCCTATCCGTCTGTCACTCCACACTCTGATCCAGCTGGACCTAGGGCACTGCATATTTATCTGTTAAATAAAAAGACCTTAAAATCAGTCAGTCAGCTAACCAACCACAACCAGAATGTGGGGCAGGAATACATGGTAAGTGGCATACATCTAACTCCTTGGAAAGAGCAGCTTGTTCTCCACTATCGAAAAGGTGAAATTTAGATTATGATATACAGATATTCTCACTAGCAGATATTCTCATTATGCTGAGTTTTTTGAGTATTTACTATCTTTTTAAAATGTGAAGTTTGGGCTGGGGGTTTAGCTCAGTGGTGTAAGTGCCTGCTTGGCAAACTCAAGGTTGTGAGTTTGATCCCCGGCACCAAAAAAAAAAAAAAAAGTGAAGTTTTAAATTAGTTTTATCAGCTTGTATAATTTTTCATATTTTTAACTATTCTCAAGTATTTGTTTAGGTAGAAAACTACTCAAGAGCTGCAGAGACTGTAGTATTCCGTTGGCTATGGAACAGGCAACTTAAGGTTTATGAAACTGCCCTTCAGAATCTTGTTTTGAGTGAGGAGAGTGTGTTGAGAGTTTGCCATACTGTCTGTAATAAATGACTTTAAATGGGACTCGCTGGGGGCTGAGGCCGTGGTCTGTGTTAGCAGTCACTGTGGTCTGAAGTAGTGAACAGAGGCTGTTACACCAGGTTGGAGATGACACACTCCCAAGTCAGTGTGGTCTTTGCTTTCCTGGTCTTGTAGGATCCCATGGCAACTGTAGTGGAAGTCAAGTCAAAGCCGAAGAGCAAGTGGAGGCCTCAAGCTCTGGACACTGTGGTATGTTCCAGGCAGACTGTTGCAGACACTATTTCCTATTGTTGGGGCTGGAGTTTAACTTACACAAAGCACTCAAGGAAGACATAGACCTGCTTGACCTCTCAATGTTTTGTTTTGCTTAACTTTAACATTTACAATCCCTAGTACCACCACCACCAAAAAAAATTAAAGTTAACAAATGCAATATAACTGCATTATGTAAGCTTTGAGAAACAAAAAGAAGACAAATGATCTGTAATTGTTCTACCTGTACATAATCTTAAAACTTCACATTTTATTTTATTATTTATTTATTTATTTATTTTGGTATCAGGGGTCAAACTCATGACCTCACGTTTGCCAGGCAGGCACTTAAGCCACTGAGCTAAATCCCTGGCCCCAAAACTTCACATTTTAAAAAGATAGTAAATACTCATAATTCTGATATCTTTTGATTCCCACAGTACTGATCTATATCCTCAGCCCTTTTTATTTATTTTTCTTTATTTGGATACTAAGTAAATGGCCCAAGTAGAGTTCAAACTCTCAATCCTCCTGCCTGAGCCTCCCAGCCAGGATAACAGGCATGCATCACAACTCCTGGCTCCCATTTTTTTTAATATATGTATTTTTATAGCATTGTAATTAGAATAGCTTGTTTTTTTCCATGGAAGTGCTCTGCCACTGAGCTTATTACCCTCCAGCACAGCGTGTGTTTTATTCCTTACTAGTTAAATATGCCTTCACATGTAGTCAGCAGCATTGTTGTAGTGTCATATAAGGGAAAGAGCAACTGGTTTTTCCCCAGTTGGCCTCACAGGATGCTTTTCATCATCTAGGGAAATTTTGTAGGACCTCTGTAATACCAGCACTCGGGAGGATGAGGCAGGAGGATCGTTGCAAGTTCAAGACCAGCCTGGGCTACAAAGTGAGCCCAAGGCCAGCCTTAACTGCATAGTGAAACTCTGTCTCAAAAAAATAAATGAATTAATTAATGAATGAATGAAAAATGCAGATGTCAACCTCTGTCCCAGTCCTACCCTGTCATATTCTCCAGTGACTGGGTCCACAAATCTGCTGGCTCCTCAGATTAATCTTAGGACTGCACATCAGTGTCTGAGAATTACTGGTTGGCATTTGCCCACCAGGCACAAAAATCTTCCTTGAGCACAGTCCCTCCTTCCTTGGCATGAGGACAGTGGGTGGAATGACAGGCCAGACCTGCTGAAGAGGAATTGTGTAGTTGTGTGGTCCACAACTCACCTATACCTAAACAGACCTTTTGGCTCTTAACAGGAGCTGGAGAAACTGGCTTCTCGAAAGTTAAGAATAAATGCGAAGGAAACTATGAGAATTGCTGAAAAGCTCTACACTCAAGGGTAAATATTCTCTCAATACTTGAGATTGTGCATGCTATGCAAACACTTTATCACTGAGTTATACCCCAGTCCAAAATTGTGCTTTTGACCCCTTAGTGACTCTCCCTAGGGCCCTAGTAAGAGAAAAACCAACAGCAAATAGTACTTTTACAAGTTGTGTGCCTATGAAAATCATCTCTATCATGGTCGTAAGTATGCAGCACTGAGGTTCCCTAACTGTGGTGTCCAGCATGTGACTGTTGAGCACTGGAATTTCAGTTGTCATAATTAACATGTATTATAAATGTAAAATATACATTGAATTTTGAAGACTTGTGTGAAAATAAGATAGAAACTATCAATAATTGTTTCATCTTTTTTTGCAGGAGTAGAAACCAAATTCAGGTCCTCACATATTCTAGGCCAGCACTCTGCTTCTAAGCTATCTCAGGGGTTCTGTTTTTTTTAATACTAGGAATTGAAGCCAGGGCTGTTGGACTGAGCTGCTTCCCCAGCCCTGTATTGTTCATTTTGAGACAGGGTCTTGCTAAGCTGCCCAGCTTACCCTCAAACTTGCCAGAATACTGGGATTACAGGCGTGTACCACTGTACCCAGCTTCAATAATTTTTAAGCAACCAATAGAAAATTTAAAATTACAGAGTTTATTGGACAGTATTGTTCTTTGTATGCTGTAAGAAAAGTTACAGGAGTATATGCTGTGGGAACTGTCAGGTCCAGCAAGGCTATTGCACTGTACAGGGTCATTCTGTTAGTCTAACCCTAAGAGAGGTTCATGACATGTCCAAGGTGACAGTATTGCTGTAGAGGGCCTTTGTCTTCTACTGTGCTGTCTGTTTCCTCTCTCCTTTGGCTTCTTGAAGTATCCTCTTAAGAAAACTTACTGCCTTTCATTCCTAAGAGGGTCCTATCTTAAACCTTTCGTCAGTGTGGGTCACCTCAGTGCTTTTCTTTTTACTTGGCTGTCAGATGAATGACTGCAGATGTTACCTGAGGATTTCAGTTTTGTTTTGTTTTTTGCTTTTTTTTTTTTTTTGCGGTATCGGGAATCAAACTCACTACCTTGCACTTGCCAGGCAGGCGCTTATGCCACTGAGCTAAATCCCCAGCCCCAGTTTTTGTTTTGTTTTGTTTGGTACCAGGGATCAAACTCATGACCTTGCACTTGCCAGGCAGGCACTTACACTGCTGAGCTAAACCCCCGGCTGAGGATTTCAGTCTTTACAGACCAGTGAAAGAGCTTAGCAATTGCTTTTTCTTTTTGTTTTCTTTCTTTTAGGTACATCAGCTATCCCCGAACAGAGACAAATATTTTCCCCAAAGACTTAAACTTGATGGCATTGGTGGAACAGCAGACCCAGGATCCACACTGGGGGCCCTTTGCCCAGAGCATTCTAGAACGGGGTGGCCCCACCCCACGCAATGGAAATAAGTCCGACCAAGCTCACCCTCCCATTCACCCCACCAAGTATACTAGCAGCTTGCAGGTTGGTATCCCTGAGTGAGCAGCCTGCTGAAATTCAAAGACAGATACTGAGGAGTCAGTAGTAGTATTTGAATTTGTTCTGTGGTCCATATTAGGAAATAGTGATTTTGAAATACCTAGTCTATCTCCAAAAAAGAGAAGTCAGTATTAGAATTCTACTTCATAGTCTTTGTGCCTGGCGTTCATGGAAAATCTCCCCCACCGTTTCCCTGGACAAGGGGTGACTACGATACTGACAACAGCTGTTCAGGCTTATCTGATATCTGCAGTCAGCTCAGCTTTGGTCATTGTTAAATATACATGCTTTTTCTCATTTAAGATGTACCAAATCTTTATTCTAGACAGTTTAAAAAATACAAAAGATTTTAAGAAAAAAGTACCTGTAATCCTACCCCCTACTTAGGACCGCATTTTTAACACAAGTATGTAATATTGTGTTAATACCTGTGTAGAAAAAACTTTTTAATACAGTATTGACTATTCCCCATTTGCCACAATGTATAAAAGTATGGTAACGCAAGTATGGAGGCATACCTGTAATCCCTGTGCTCTGGGAGGCTAAAGCAGTCTGAACTCATCCTGGGCAATTTAATAACTGAGTGTGAGATCCTGTCTCGATTTTAAAAAAACAAAGGAGCTAGAGGTATAGTTCAGTGTGAAAGCCCTGGACTTTCTCATTATCACCAAAACTAAAGATACTTAGCAGTCACATTACTATATCATTATTTCACCAAATCTGTTTATGTAAGATTAAGTCGTTTCTGGGGATTTAGCTCAGTGGACGTTAGCGCCAGCCTGGCAAACGTGAGGTCATGAGTTCAATCCCTGGTACAAAAAAAAAAAGGTTAAGTCATTTCCTTCTTTTTTTTTTCCCCTGTCTTTGAGACAGGTTTTACTGCAGTTCAGGCTGGCCTTGAACTCACTTTGTAGCCTAGGCTGGCTTCACACTCCCAGCAATCCTCTTGCTTCAGCCTCCTGAGTGCTGGGATTACAGGTGTGCATCACCATATCCAGCTTTTTTTTTTTTTTTCCTAGGCTTTTGAAACAGGATCTCACTATGTTGTTCAGGCTGGCCTCGATCTAACTGTGTAGCCCAGGCTGGCCTCAAAATTGAGTCATGCTCCTGCCTCAGCCTCGTAGTAGTATCTTAGACATGCCCCTACCACACCTGGCTATTTCAAACTTTTTGATATGTGATATACCATAGTTAATAACATTTATATGGGTCTCCAGTGAATTTTGTCTGAATGAATTCTTGGAACAGGAATTATTAAATGCCTGAGTACAAATGTCCCGTGATCTTTTGATACATTGAGATCATTGATGGAAAGTCACCCTGACAAGTCACTGCTTAAGTGTGTCTGTAAAGTGGGCCTTGGGCTGTCAAACAGTGGTAATCTGTGACTCTTGTATTCAGGAGTGTCTTGCTAATTTCCTGTGCTGTTGTCTTATTTCTGTTTAGATTGACTTTATATCAAAAAACACCTTCCCAGACGGAGAGGACAGTGACTCCCTTGCTTATCTTTAGCCTGATTAGAGTTGTGAGCTGTATTAGCCAAACCATAGGAGCCGCCCAAGGATTGATGCAGGACCTCAGCAGCCATGTGCCCTGTTCTCTGCAGAACTTTAGGCTGACAGTGGCATTAGCCAGGCTGACACTACCAGTGGCACTGGTGTCCTTTATATGTGCTATCCTGGAAGGAGTTTCAGATTCTTTGTCCTTTTCTTCAGGGAGATGAACGGCGACTGTATGAGTTCATTGTTCGTCATTTCCTAGCTTGCTGTTCCCAAGATGCTCAGGGACAGGAGACCACTGTGGAGATTGACATTGCTCAGGAACGCTTTGTGGCCCATGGCCTCATGATTCTAGCTCGAAACTACCTGGATGTGTATCCATATGATCGCTGGAGTGACAAGGTAATAAGGAGGCAGGCCCCAGCAAGAGGGAACAGTGGTGCTCCAACCCCATGGCTGGCTGATGGAGCAGGACTTGGGTTTGGTAAGAAAAATGATCTGATCTCCACTCCTGCTGCTCCTGTAGCTCCTCCCTGTCTATGAGGAAGGCTTCCACTTTCAGCCCAGCACTGTAGAGATGCTAGATGGGGAGACCAGCCCTCCACAGCTGCTCACCGAGGCCGACCTCATCGCTCTCATGGAGAAGCATGGCATTGGTTAGTAGCTCAGCTGAAGAGCCATGGCCCTCTGGCACTTATTCCTATCTCATTTTGTAGTTGAAATTAAACCTGGAGAGGTTATGAACTTAGTGAAGATTACAAAGGTTATGCATTATAAAAATCTGGATCAAATAGCTACAGCCAGTTTGTTGTTTCTGTTTGTTTGTTTGTTTGTTTGGTTGGTTTTCTGAGGTTCTTATTTCAGTTTTTTTTCTTTTCAGTGATGGGCATCAAACTGAAGGCCTTGTGCATACTAGCAGAACACTCCACCTCTGACCTATACCTCAGTTTCAGCCAGTGTTCTTAAACCGCACAGGCACCCTTACAATGAAATGGATGTTTCCCATGACTTAAGGCTCAGATGGGAACCCTCTTGAAGTGTCAGGAATTCTTACGGGACAGCAGGTGTGAGTGGCAGGCACTAGGGTCACAAAGAGGATTAAGACCTAATCTTTCTCTTTTAGAGCTCAGTCTGTGAGTAAAACCAAACCAAACTACCTCAGAGTGATGGGTTCTGTGGGAAGGGCAGGCAAAGGCAAGCCCGTCCTTGGCAGAATTTGGGAAGGACACGAGAACAGGAAAGCACAGGCCTCTGTGGCTACAGAGGTGGGGTGGAGGATTGGGGGTGATCATAGAAGGTGAAGCTGAGAGATGGTTTGAGCCAGTTGTCCAGGGCCTTGTGTGCCCAGCTAAAGGGTGTAGAGGTTGGCACATGGTGAGCAGGGAGCTGGCTAAGATTTATAAACAAAGTAGCCATGCAGAGCTAAATACTTAGCAAATAATTCTAAGAGGTTTATTGAGACATAATTTATATACTATATAATTCAGAGCTGGGGGTGGGGGTCAGTGGTAGAGTTTGCTTCATGTGCACAGGGGTCTGGGTTCCATTCTCAGCACTCCAAATACAGAATAAAAAGGACAGTTCGATGTTTTGTTTTTTCCTTCAGTGCTGAGGATGGAACCCAGCATGCCTCACATCCTAGTCAGGCACATTAGCACTGAGCCCCACAACCCAACCCCCAATTCAGTGTTTAGTGTGTTTTACAATATAGTGCATCCATCATGTAAGTGATATCCTTGATTTTGCATCATGTTCTCAAGGTTCATCTTTGTTGAACCACATCAGAATTTTATTCTTTATTGTTTTATTTTTTAATTGCATATATTGATCATATTTATTTGTCAGTTGGTAGATACTTGGGTTGTTTCTACTTCAGAGCTGTTAATAACGCTGTGATGAATAGTCATGTACAAGTTTTTGTATTATGTGTTTTGAGTATTTTTTGGCTATTCCTATGTGTGAGGTTGTTGGGTAACTTTTTGAAGAACCATCAAACTATTTTCCAAAGTGGCTCCCCATTTTACATTCCCACTAACAATGTACAAGATTCCACTTTCTTACATCAGCACTTCTTATCTGTCTTTCTTATACCCACAGAAATGGGTATGAAATGATATTTCACTGGGTTGTTGTTCACATTTCCCTAATAACATAGCTGCATTTTAAAAGGAAGCTTTGGCCACAGCTTAGGCTAAGTTGGGTGAAGAAAGAGGCTAGAAATGGACAGATATGAGGACACACAGTGTGCGGTTGAAATGAGGCGGGTTGTAGCTTTGGGTTCTGACTTGAAGGAGAGAAGGGTTTAAAGTAGGAGTTGCAAAGCTGGACTTGATAAGGATAAGTCTCTGGGTAGAAGGGACCAGGTAAGTTGAAATTACCACTGTAATTTATGGCCCAGCCAGATGTGAATAAAGACATCTCACCTTCATTAGCTGCCCAATTAGAAGTGGGACCCAGGGAGATTCAGGTACCCATAAGCCACATGGATACAACTGTTTATGTTGCCTCAAAATAAGCAGGAAATGGTTTCCAGGTACTGATGCCACTCATGCGGAGCACATTGAGACCATCAAAGCCCGGATGTACGTTGGGCTCACCTCTGACAAGCGATTCCTCCCTGGACACCTAGGCATGGGACTAGTGGAAGGTAAAGGAGGAGAGAGCTTGCCCACACCCTGAGAGCATCATGTGGAACCTCACAGAGCACTGCTCTTTCTTGCAGGTTATGATTCCATGGGCTATGAGATGTCCAAGCCTGACCTCCGGGCTGAGCTGGAAGCTGATCTGAAATTGATCTGTGAAGGCAAGAAGGACAAGTCTGTAGTTCTGAGGCAACAGGTGCAGAAGTATAAACAGGTTTTCATTGAAGCAGTAGCTAAGGCGAAGAAGTGAGTGTCATAGCCTGCTGTCCTGCCCCAGAGGTTCTGTAGCCCAGATGTAGCAATTCCCACGAGAAGTGAGAGTTCTTGGGGCCAGTTCAGCAGAAGAGGGATGCGGCTCCTCCTAACCCATGCCCGTGGGGATGCTAACCCTGCAGGATTATCTTCCCCAGTGGCCTCATTGACTGTTAGGGGAACTGGCCACACAGGCTCTGCTTCTTTGGGTTTTTTCCCTCTGAAATGATCAAAACAATCAGCCCCAATTAATTTGAACTGTGGATATGGGTATTATTTCAAGGCCTTTGCACTGAGTTACATCCCTAACTTTTTTTTCTTTTCTTTTTTTTAATTTTTAGACAGGATCTCACTGAGTTCCTCTAGCTAGGCTCAAACTTGCAGTCTTCTTGCCTCAGCCTCCCAGAGTGCTGGGATTACAGGTGTGAAGCTCAATGTGAAGGACTGTGGTAGGGGTCAAACCCATGGCCTTGCACAAGCTAAGCCGTTATTCTACTTTTGAGGCAAAGTCTTGTTGATTTCCAGTCTGCCCTCAAACTTGTCATACTCCTGCCTCAGCATCACAAGTAGCTGGAATTGCAGGTGTGTGCCACCATACCCAGACATACAGCCTTTTAAATCAGTAAATCCAAGAGTCCAAGTCCTGGTACGTTATCTTTTTGTTATTTGGAGCATTTAGGGTTGCCCCGTAAGCCAGGTGTGGTGGTGCACACTTACAATCCCAGTACTTGGGAGGGCTAAGGCAGGAGGATAGAGCCCAGTCTTGGCCCTTCAGTAACTTAATGAGACCCTGTTTCACAATAAAAAGGGCTGGGGATATACCTCAGTGTGAAGGCCCTAGGTGTGACCCCAGTGCCACAAAATGAATGAATGAATGTATAGATGAATAGTGTTGGCCATTTAGCAAGTGGCATGTGTCTGTTTTGTTACTTAGAATTATAGTATGTTTTGTACTTGTGATACTGTGGTTTGTAACAGACATATTTGGGGTCAGGGATATAGCTGAATGGCACAATGCCTGCCTGGTAAGCCCAGGGTCCTGAGTTCAAGTCCTAGTACCAAAAAAAAAAAAAAACCCTAAAAATTTAAAAGAATGTACATATATATGTATACTTATACTACATACTCACATATACCTATGTATATATGTATATGTGTGTATCTATATATATGTAGTCCTCATTTCCTGGCACCATGGTTCCGGAAACCCTTGGAATCTTCAAAATGCTAAATGTCTTGTTTGCTAATCAGATGACTGGCAGAGAGGCAGACACTGGACAGCCCTTGGATTGGGAGCTTGTTGCCAGGGAAACCAACCATATAATTAGAAATTGGAACTTTCAGCTGTACCACTGTGTCCCCCCTCTCCCTGATACCTCTAGGGAAGGTAGATAGTGCTGAAAGTTGAGTTGATAACCTTGGTCAACTGTTTATCAATCGTACCTAAGTAATGAAAGCTCTGTAAAACCCAAAAAGCACAATGTTCTAAGAGTTTCCAATAGCTAAGTGTGAGATTCTGGAAGTTGGCACACATCCCTTCTGTGACAGGAAGCAGAGAGAGTCAAGGGAGGAGCTGGTAATGAAAATACACTTCTTTTGAGGGGGTGGGGGGGAGTACTGGGAATCAAACTCAAGACCTTGCGCTTTCCAGGCAGCTATATCCCTGCCAAAAATATGCTCTTTTGGGTCAACCCACCTCTTCCAACCAGAACCTACCTTCTGACAGCAACTAAGCCATATTGATCACAAGATCTAGTCACCTTTCAAAAGACCCACCTGAGCACATGAGGCCTTGGAGAACATCTAGTTATAAACCAACAAGGTGTGACACGAATTCCAAATCATGTTTGAACTGAATTTGAGAACAACCAGCTGGACAGTTGCATGATATGTGGGGAAAGTACTCCCACATGTCCTATGTGTGGTAGGAAGTGACAGTTTTGCAAGGTTTTTTTATTCTTCATTCTGTCTGCTGCCAATTTTGAAAAGAAATGCATGAGCTAGCATTAAATGCTAACAAACACTTCTAGAGTTTATACATGAGCCCAGTGTATTTTCTTATGTGTGTATCTGTAGCTGGGTTCCTTAGGAGCCAGAGTCTGAGCGGAGCCAGATTTGCAAACCCAGTCTCCCCTCTGCCTTCTCTTCTCTGCATCGGGTCAACTGGTTCCTTGCGGTGTATGTTATGAACACATACAAGTCTGATAAATACCTTTGCAATGATTACTGGTTTTTGTTTATCTTTGCTTTTCAGGTTGGACGAGGCTTTGTCCCAGTACTTTGGGGAAGGGACAGAGACACTCCAGCAAGAAGAGATCTACCCAGCCATGCCAGAGCCCATCCAGAAGTGCCCACAGTGCAACAAAGACATAGTCCTAAAGACCAAGAAGAGTGGTGGGTCAGTGTCCAGCTTCTGCCCCCACCTGTGCTCACCAGAACCTGCCATGGTGGCCAGCAAGCTCTGGAAAACCCTGTCACTCTGTGTCCAAGTCGTGATTTAAAGGCAGGCCTGCTGTTGGTCCCTGAGCAACATGTTAGAGCTAAAAGATAGCAGAGTGGAATCTGGGTGTTAAGCACTGTGAGTACAACCTAAGTGGGAGACTGAGACGTAGTGCAGTTTTTTTGGTCCTCTATATTGGAATGACATTTACCCAGCATGTAGCACATGTTGGAGTTTGGGCTTCAGATCCGGAGAGTTCAGATCCCAGTTCTGCTCCATGTATGCTATATGACCTGAAGGAGTTTCTTTACTACTCTGATTCTGTTTTTTTTTCCATAAAAAGGGCAACAGTGTCTACTTCACAAATCTGTGCTTGGTGAGAATTTGAAAAGGGGCAAGACTATGGGATTTTTATTGCCTGGGATATCAGTGGGCAGTTTACTCCCAGAATCGGGTTGCCTGTTCTGGCCCAACTGTTCAGAATAACAGCTGACCACTGCAGGAAGTTCGTGGGGGAAGAAGGGCTGAAAAGTGGAGACAACCCATGCTCCTATGCCTTTCTTCTGGCCGACCTGACATTGTTTCATTGGGTCTTCATAATCTTTCCCCTCAAGAAGGTTGTTTGGTCGGTTGGTTCATGTTTATTTGTTGGTTTTTGAGACGAGGTCTCACTCTGTAGTTCAGGCTGGCCTTGAACTTGTGGCAATCCTCTTGCCTCAGCCTCCCAAATGCTGGGATTACAGATGTGCACTACCATGCCAGGCAGGAAAGGTATTTTAAAGAATGATAGCCAGGCACTCTGTGAGGCTAAGGCAGGAGGATACAAGTTCAAGTCCAGCCTGGGCAATTTAGTGGTTTAGCCAGACCCTATCCCAAAATAAATATAGAGGGCTGGAGATTGTGGTCTGCTGTGAAAACCCTGGGTTCAGTGAAGTGCTGTGTGGAAATAAAAGTGAAAGGGGAACTCAGAGCGCTGGGAAACTGGTTCTGAGTAGGCAGCTGTAATGAACAGTAGAGGCAGAATTTCAACCCAGGTCCCTGGTGCGTTACTCCACTCCATATTGCCCACCCTCGGCTGTAGCACTGCTGCTTTCTTGCCATTGAATGAGGAATATGGTTCTCCCAGCTCCTCTCTACTCAGTTCTCAGTGGCTTGGGAAGGAGAGTCCTCCCTGGCTCTCAGACACTAGAAATCTGGGAGCAGAGCTGGGAGCAGGTGGAAGTCGGTGCCATTCAAGGCTTGGCCTGGTTCTGGGTAGGTAACTTAATACTTAATAAATGCTTCTGATGGCTTTTTCTTTGCCTAACAGGTAACCATTGTAATATTAGGGAGAAAAATTCTTTTATCTCAGATTTTTGTTTTTGTGTGGTTTTATACCAGAAATCAAATTCATGACCTCACGCTTGCCAGGCAGGCTCTGTACCCCTGAGCTATATCCCTGATCCCAATCTCAGGATTATTAACAGCATACTTCTTAGACACATGCAGGGAGGTCTAGAAATTTTCTCATGATTTACTATTTCAGAGTTTATCTAATAATTCCCATTTCTGAGTAGGTGGACTTTCCATTTAAATAATCGGAGTTCAGGCTTGCTGTCTGCCTAATCATACCTAGGCCTTCTCAAAGGTTCGCTAGTCAAACCTCAAGTTTCCTGAATAGAAAGTGTCAAAAAAATGCTGTCCAAGGAAGATGAATAGTGTATGTGTGGGGAAAAGATTCTTTCCTCAGACTAGTGGCTTTCCTGGCTCCCATTCACTATCTGTGTGTCTCTGGGTAGACTTGCACACTACCAAGCTTCATTTTACAGACAAACTGAGGTTCTCAGCTCACAGCCCTGGATTGTGATCTGAGAACCTCAGATCAGTCTCAGATCCTTCTTACTCAGATTGTGAGTAAGAAGTGCACATTACTTTGTGCATAACTTGACCTTGGAGGGTGGTGGCTTTTTAGGTAGAAAGCAAGGTCAGTAGTAGCTGCTTCATTTCTCAGGGATGTGAAAAATAAATGCAGCCTAGTTTTTCTAAGTCATTCAGCATCAGTGACTATATGCATTAAGTGTCCTCTTCAGTCAGCTGGAAAAGTTTCTTTGGCACTAAGGTGACAGGCGATGTGTGTCCCATGTTCCTGTGGTCTGACCCAGCCTCCCCTACTCCCCAGTTTCTACCTTAGCTGCACAGGTTTCCCAGAATGCCGACTGGCCATGTGGTTTCCTGACTCAGTGCTGGAGGTCAGCAGGGATGGGAGCGTGTGTCCAGTCTGCCAGCCGGCGCCCGTGTACAGGTGAGCTGAGTGCCTCTCAAGGGGTGCCCCCTAGACCATTCCCCAGGGAACGTCATCCTCAGGCACTGCATTGTTTCAGATGCTCCTACTGCAACCTAGGCAGCCAGCCTAATCCTGCTCTGCTGTTTTCATTGTGGCTCAGTCTGGGGAGCGCCCCCTGCATCCTGTGGAGGTGTTCCCCTGACCTCTGCCGACAGACCTTTCAGCAGTGAACTCAGGAAATTATTCATATATTAAATACAGTGTCCAGGCTGCTCCAAAAAGCCCAGAGCACCAGTGCAGGACACTGGTTCTCTAACCTCTTGGTTACTGGAGCACTCACACACTAAGAAATCACTGAGAAGCCCAAAGGGCTTTTGTTTGTGGGTACTGTTTTTCAGTATATACCATATCTGAAGTTAAAATGGTGACATCTTGCTGGGAATTTGGCTCAGCGGCATAAGCACCTTCCTGGCAAGCGTGAGGTCATGAGTTTGATCCCCGGTTCAAAAAAAAAAGATTTTTGCCATAAAGTGGTGACATCTTTTAAAATATATATTCATTTATAGAAATTCATTACTTAATAATATAAACTTTTTAAGTGACTTTCAGGATAAAATATCTAATTTCCAAAGCAAAAAATAGTATAATACCAATGAAGAGAATGACATTGCTTTACACTTGCAGTATTAGATCCCCATCTGCCCTTTCCATCAGCCTTGCATGTGCTGTCACCTCTGGAAAACTTTTGTACAGAAGATTGAGAGCAAACTAGATGCAGCTTCTTAGCATCCTTAGATTCACCTCACCTTGAAGGGCTTTAGAACCACACCTTGAGAATCCTTCTGTAGAGAAATGGAAGCTTTCAGCAGTATCTGTGTGGGTGATTAATTGGGTGATTTATGCTCTTCTTCCCACTCTGCATTCCTGTGATATTGGTACAGGGCTCATGGTCAGCTGGGCAGAGACCTACAGGTGCCTTGCATGGGCTTCCTCAGGGAACGAGGGCTTGGCCTGTGGCTGGAGCAGCCTCTGAGAACCAAGGAGAAGATGCTGAGCAACTGGTAATGTTTTATGTCACCTTCTGGTTTCACTAGGTTGAAGTTCAAATTCAAGCGTGGGAGCCTGCCCCCCACCATGCCCTTGGAGTTTGTGAGTTGCATTGGATGCGACGAGACCCTGAAGGAGATCCTGGGCCTGCGATTTTCACAGGGTCCTCCTCGAGGCAGCCAGCCCTCCGGCCACCTGCAGGCTAGCCAGTCTGTGAACAGGATGGACAGCAGCCATTCCCACCTTCCCAGCAATAGACTGACCAGACCCTCACAGACTCAGGCCCAAAACCTCCTGCCAGCTGCTGCCACTGGTGAGAGCAACTCCGTGACTTGCAACTGTGGCCAGGAGGCTGTGCTGCTCACCGTCCGCAAGGATGGCCCCAATCAGGGTCGTCAGTTCTACAAGTGCAATAATGGTGCCTGCAACTTCTTCCTCTGGGCCAACGGTAGCCATCCCGGAGTGGGAGGGGCCCTTGCCTCTGCGTCAAGACTCCCAGGCAGCTCTTTTGGACACCCAGCAGGCTCAGGCCACCACTCTGATGGGTTCAGCAGCCCTGGCGATGGCAGTGGCAGTAGCACATCCTGCCTGTGCAGCCACCCTGCCGTCACAAGGACAGTGCAGAAGGATGGTCCCAACAAGGGGCGCCAGTTCCACACATGTGCCAAGCCACGGGAGCAGCAGTGTGGCTTCTTTCAGTGGGCTGATGAGAACACGGCCCCAGGTGAGGTGGCAGCGCACATAGGTCCTGCTTAGGTTCCCACTCACAGACCAGGGATGACAGGCGTCAGGGCCTTGTAGTAGGGGACTACAAAGGGCTCCCAGCTGTCCTACCCCTCCGCTTTCCTCATTGACCACTTTCAGCAAAGCAATGATCACAATCTGTTCCAGATTAAAGAACAACTACTACTAATTGGTGCTTTCACTGTGGCCAACGTAGCACCTACACAAAGTGAACCAGTACCCCTTTTATTTGGACAATGCGCAAGAGCCTAGGATATTTAGAAGCATCAGGGAGCATAAGGTGGTAGATATGTCATGTTTTGACACAGAGCTATCCTTCGTAGAGAAGAGGAAGTATAACCCATACACCGCTTCCAACACTACCTATGTTTCTTGCCACTTTAGGGTTGGTGTCAGTTCTAAATTCAGCCTTTTAACTTTTCCCACAGGGACTTTTGCGGCCCCTCCTTGGCTAGGAGGCAGAGGAAAAACCCAGGGGCCAGAAGCCAGGAGCAAAAGACCCCGGACCACTTCCTCAGATCCAGGGTCCACAGCAAAGAAATCTCGGAAATGCAGTCTTTGCCATCAGCCTGGACATACCCGGCCCTTCTGTCCTCAGAATAAATGAAGGCAGTACAGGGTAGAGTGGGCCACTTCCTCAGACTGAGAATTGAATTTACTAGGACTAGGTGTCTGCTCACTGTTCTAGAAGAGTATTGGCTTTTGGAATTGGGCTTTTTGTTAAGGAGCACAAAAGCCAGACCACCCTCAAGGAGATTGGCTCGCTAGACAGTGGCACTTTGCCCAGGGCCCAAGGAAATGACCACAGTCACTGCTGAAAAGACATGCTGCTGCCCCGTGACACTATGCCACCCCCATATGGTGGCAAGGCTGGTAGCAGAGGACATACCAGTGTTGGCTATGAACTCACAGCTGTGGCCTACTTCATGGCAAACCAAGAGGCACCGATGGCTTTCTAGGGAGGAGGCAGCACTTCTGTCACAGGCTCTGAGCAGCCCTGATGGGCTTCTCTCCATGGCCGTACTGGGATGGAGGGTGTCATACTGGAAATGGCTCTGCTAATACCAAATCTGCAGGGGACACTTCACTTCCATTTTATCCAGAAGCCCAGACACCCCTAGCTCATGTGCCTTAGTAAATAATTTATTTTCTCTGACAGTGACGAGTGTCTGGTGACATTTGTAGGAGTGACAGCATCTCTGCCAGCCAGTAGTAGAGGAGGTACTCCCCAACACTGTCCCTGGTGGCTCCTTCCTACCTGCCATATGGTGAGAGTCAAGCCCAGCTTATCACCTCCCCATTTTATCATTTGGAGCAGAATTGCAAGTGCAAGACTCAGAGTACTGACCATCCCCTGCCTGTGAAGAATACATAGTTAGTGTGACCGTTTTACAGTTGGAAGAGAAGCAGGAATGGGGTATGAATTTCGTGATCACAGTTTGCGTTAGCACTTCAGGGTGTGGGACTGCAAGCCTCTCCCCTTTGTTAGACCGGCTCTCTGTGCTGTCTGGGCCACAGGGCAAAGTGCTTTCCAGATACGGGTTCCTGGCCTTGTTCCTGACGCAGCCTAGTCAGTCAGCAGGTAAGCAAGTGTGAGTCCCCCAACCTCCAGTGCTGGGTTTCCCAGTCCCTGGTAGCCGTCTGCCTACCGTTTATTTCTACAGGTTTACCTGTTCTGGGCATTCTGCATAAATAGAATCATATAGTCGATACCCTGTGTCTGGCTTCTCTCACTAAGCATGATTTTTTTAAGGTTCATTCACAATAGAGCATGGGTTGGTACTTTATAACTGAATCGTTTTTCACTGTATGAGATAATCCCACTTATTTGTGAGGAATGTGCTCCAGGACTCCCAACAGATGCCGAAAACCTTGGGTAGTACTGAAGCGTATATACGGTATACTATTTTGAATTAACATCATTTTATGCATTTAGGCATAGTAAGAAAAACAGATGGGGGATGTTGGTGTGGTCACCAGCACCAAAAACTAAAAACATTTTAACACAAATAGAATAATTCTAACAACTACTTCATAGCTTATGTGAATGTGGTCACCCTTTGAGATAATCAAGACATTATTTTTGAGCCACAATTGACCACATGTGGCTGGAAGCACAGGTAAAGGAAGACTGGTACTGCATCATGATTAATTTTTGAATTTCCATATTTTAGCAGTTGTGAATAGTGTTGCTATGAACATTTTTGTGTGAATATTTTATTAATTTTCAGTGATTTTGGGCACATGACTAGGAATGAAATTGCAGGATCATTTAGTAATAACCCTGTTTTGAGAAACCAAACTTCTACAGTGGCTGTACCATTTTATAGTCTCACTAGCTACATACCCTTGTTAATATTTATTTTCTAAAGCAAAATATTTATTTTCTCTTCATCAATACTTGTTACTTTCCTTTTGTTCATTTGCTTTGTTTTACAGTACTAGGGATTGCGCACAGGGCCTTGGACATACTGCTATGCAAACACTCTGCCACTGAGCAGCATCCCTGGCCCTGTTTATTTGTTTGTTCGTTTATTTTACAACAGGGTCTTACTAAGCTGCCCAGGCTGACCTCAGACTTGAAATCTTGTCTCAGTTTTAACAAGAGTAGTGGAATTATAGGCATGCCCCTTTACAAAGAGCTTTCTTAATACCCGTGTTCATGGGCTTGCTGTGACTAGTCTTTTGACACAGGGTCTTGCTTTGTAGCCCACAGTGGCCTTGAATTCATTGTAGCTGCCACTGGCCTTAAACTTGCTATCTCTCTGCTTCAGCCTCCCAGAGAACTAGGATTATAGTGTACACCACCATACCCAACTGCGAAGGTGCAGTTTGAACATTTGATTTGAATTTTCTTGATGACACTGAGCTTTTCATGTGCCCTACTGGCCCTTTGTATGTATTCTCCGGAAAAGTATCAATGAGTCCTTTTCAAGAAAAACCAATGTACAAGAACCAGCTACCAGAAATGGAAAGTGCTGAAAGGCCAAAGAAAGAGACAAGTCAAAAATTGTGTAGGAGACAGACATGGTGGCATTTACCTGTAATCCCAGCACTTGGGAGGCTGAGGCAGGAGGATCATTGCAAGTTGGAGACCAGCCTGGGCTACAAAGTGAACTCAAGGCTAACCTGAACTGCATAGCAAGACCCTGTCTCAAAAAGGAAAAAAAAAAAAAATGTGCAGGATTGTGCAGGGTGAATTTATTAGGGACAGAATCATGGGGCAGCAGCAAGACTGCTGGAACCCCCCCCCCCCACTACAAAGCAGGAGGAATAGGTTTATATGGTAAATAGACAAGGCAGGCTACAGCCACCAGATATACCTGGGTTTCTTCAAACTTAATACCAGTGGGAGGAAATATGTCCAAGCTGGGAGTGCTGGCACACACCTGTAATTCTACTCTGGAAAACAGGCAGGAGGGTAACAAGTTCAAACCCTACCAGACCACTTAACTGAGAATGACCCTGTCTCAAAAATGAGCTAGTTCCAGCAGCAGCATGGCAGTCACCAGGATGGCTTTGGGACTGGGTGGCTGGCCACTGTGTGAGGAAGGGTTCCAGTGCCCAGAGTCTTGCCTGCTTACCCCAGCTGCCTCCACCGCACCCCCACCCCACACCCCCACCCCACACCCCCACCCCCGGAACATTTCGAGAAGCTGCCTTAGATCTCCTTTTGGAGGAGCCTCGGAATGCCTGAGCAATTATCAGAGACCACCAAGACCAAAAAGAAGTTGACCAGAGATGGATGAAAAGCAATAAAAAGCAAATAAAATGCTCCAGAGATGGAGGAACTACAATGCATGCCCCTGTCCTTCCGTAACCCTGTGATATCTAAGCTGTGAAACTGCTGGAGGGGCCTTGCCGTGTTAGGCGGGAGGTGAGAAGCACCCCTTTGACAGCCATGCCAGGGGGCCAGGGGGACACCTGATGGAGGATGAGCACATGAACCAGCTGTGGCCTCAGGACATTGCTTCAAAACCCTGAAGGGGGGCAGCCAGACAGAACCATGTAAATATGAAGGAAGAGTGACAAGATCAGTGTGAGACCCCACGGTAGTAAATACTTGATATCTTTGAAAAAAGTAAAATTGAATTGAGGGTGTAGCCCTGGGTTCAATCCCAGCATTACCACAAACAAAAACAGTTGTCAGGACATTACTCTCAGCTGACTCTTAATGACCGTCCTACTGGGCTTGGGATAAAGGACAGGACTCCCTGGTGGGTGCAGTGGTCAGTCATTCAGGCCGGACCCTGAAGAGTCCTTTACACATTGTGCGTGCGTGTGTGTGTGTGTCTGGAGATTGAACCCTGGTCCTCACGTATGTTAAACATGCTACACCCTCATCCCCTGCTCACTTTTACATTGAGTTACCACCTTTTTATTTTTGAGTTGTAGGGTTCATAGTTTCTTGGCCCCAGGTATATTTGTACTTTTTAAATCTTTCCACAAGTAACTCTTACATATGTCAAAACCACAAACTGCTGAGTTGGATCACATCAGGAAGAGGACATGGCATTTGAAGTCTTAGATCTGGGCTCAGCTCCTCTCCTGACTTTTCTGACGTGCTTTGTACCTGTGATGGGGGTTCTTGTTCAACATGATCCTCTGGTGCAAGCCCAGTTCCAGGGGAAACCTCACAATGGAGCCTTTTGGGGAGTTTTGTCCCCTGGTGGCAGGATGGCACTGTTCAGTGCAATGAGAAACTTCGCCTCACCAGCCCCATACTGATATAGAGGATCCTTTTTTAAATTGGAAAGGTTTTCATTTGCATGTTTTGTGTTGCTGAGACTTTTTTGCGGGGGGCGGGGGTTGTTTTGTTTGGTTTTGTTTGAGGCAGGGTCTTGCTATGCAACTCAGGCCAGCCTCAAGCTATGTACTTCAGGCTAGCTTCAAATTCATTGTCCTGCCTCAGCCTCCCACAGTGCTGGGATTACAGAATTACTACCTGATTAGAAAAGCTCTTATTAGCTGTATTTCCTGCAGTTTATGCAACTCAAGAACAAGGAGAAGAAAACAACCCTTACTGAGCCCGAGCAACACTGGGCACTGGCTGGATGTTCATTTACCATGATTTTTTTTTTCCTTTTCTTTTTTGGCTTTTTAAGACAGGGTCTTGCTATGCAGTTCAGGCTGGTTTTGAACTCGTTACGTAGCCCAGGCAGGGCTTGAACTTGTGGTGTGCCTCCCACCTCGATCTCTCAAGTGCTAGGATTACAAGCATCTGCCACCATGCCCAGCGCTTTTTCTTTTTTAAAATTTTTATTAGAACATATTTGCATACATAATGATCACATTCATCATAGGGATTTGTACCTGTGCATATCTTCATTCTTTTCCCCCCATTTTCCTCCCCTTCTTTCAACCCTTTATCCCCTCCCCATTTACAAAAGCTTTGCTCCACTTTTTCCCTTCTACTTTTTTCTCCTAAATCACTTTCCCTTCCTTCCCTTTCCTGCGCCCCCCCTTGTTCTCCTCCTATTTTTGCCCTTCCCATTTGAACATGTTCTTCCCATTTCTTGATATCTATTCTCCATTTTGTTTCTTATTCATCCTTTGAGTTTCTCACACAAGAAAAACAATGTGATGTTTAAACCTGTGTCTGATTTACTTCACTTAACATTATGGTCTTAAAGTGCATCCATTTACCTAAAAATGACTCAAGCTTATCCCACCTTATGGCATAGTACTACTCCATTGTATATAAATGTATATATTTTCTTTGTTCATTCTTCTGTTGATGGTCATATGGGCTGTTTCTAAGATTTAGCTATTGTAAATTGAGCTGCTACAAACAGAAGTATTCATATATTGCTGTGGTAAGATGCTTTTAACTTTTTGGGAAAATACATAGAAGAGGGACAGCTGGGTCAAATGGAACCTCTAGTTTTAGGGAGGTTTTTGAGGAATTTCCATACTGATTTCCATAGTGGTCATACCAATTTACACTCCAACCAGCAACGGAAAAGGATTCCTTTTTTCTGTAGAAACTCAACATTTGTTATTGGTTGATTTCTTGAAAATAGTCATTCTTAGTCAGGCGTGGTGGCCCACTCCTGTAATCCCAGCACTAGGGAGGCTGAGGCAGGCGGATTGTTGCAAGTTCAAGGTCAGCCTGAACTGCACAGTGAGACCCTATCTCAAAAAGACCAAAAAAAAAAATAGTCATTCTTTCTGGAGATGGAATCTCAGTGTTTTAATTTGCATTTCTTGAATGACCAGTGAAGCTGAACATCTTTTTTTTTTTTTGGTGCCAGGGAATGAACTCACCACCTCGCGATTGCCAGGCAGGCACTTAAGCCACTGAGCTAATTTGCTGTTTGTACTTTTTCACCCTAGAAAGGTCTATTCATTTCAGATGCCTATTTTTAGATTGGCTCTTTAAATTTTTGGGAGGCTCTGATTTTTCTACATTCTTTATATGTTCTAGATGTCACTCGTTTGTCTTAAGAATAACTGTTAAAATTTTTTCCCATGTTTGCCAACTGTTCCTCAGACAAAGGATTACTATCCAGAACAGATAAAGAACTCAAAAAAATCAATCCTCCCAGATTTAAAGACCCAATCAAAAAATGGGCATCTGAGATGAATACATTCTTCTCAGATGAAGAAATACAAACAGCAAATAAACATGTGAAAAAATGTTCAACAGCACTGGCCATTCAAGAGATGCAAATTAAAACAACACACTGAGATTCCACCTACTCTAGTAAGGATGGTTGTTATCAAGAAATCAAGCAATAGGAAATGCTGGAGCGGCTGTGGGGAAAAAGGAACCCTTCTCCACTGTTGGTGGGAGTGCAGACTGGTGCAACCACTGTGGAAGTCAGTGTGGAGATTCCTCAAAAAACTAGAGGTCCCATTCAACCCAGCTATTCCTCTTCGGGGTGTCTTCCCAAAAGAATTACAAACATCATACCACAGTGATACATGTGCACCCATGTTTACAGTAGCACAGTTTATAATAATCAGATCTCGGAAACAACTAAATGCCCATCAACCGAGGAATGGATAAAAAAGATGTGATATTTTTATACAGTGAAGTACTACTACTTAGCCATAAAGAAAGATAAACTGGACACTTTTATAGGTAAAAGGATGTAACTTGAGACCACACTCATTAGTGAAATAAGACACGTGTAAACAGCATAGTGTCTCATTAGTGTGAGAAGCTGAAAGAAACACATGTATATGTGTATGTATATGTATATTAAAAAATAGCTAAGAAAATTTTTCCCCTCTGGGTTGTTTCTTCGTTCTGTTGGTGGTTTCTTTTACTATGCAAAAGCTTTTTAATTTGATGTGATCCCCGTTGTTTCTTTGTAGTATTTCCTCTGATGGTACATTTTTGCTCATAAAATCTTTGCCTACTCCTATGTCTTTGAGAGTTTTACCTATTGTATCTTCTGGCAGACTGTTTCTATATTTATATTTATATCTCCGATTTGTTTTTATTTTAGTTTAGTACATGAGAGATAGGGGTTTAATGTTAAGCACATGGAAACCCACTTTTCCCAGCACCATTTATTAAAGTGGCTATCTTTCATCTAGTGAAGGTGTTTGGCCTCCCTTTGTCAAAGATAAGGTGGCTGAGTGTGTTTGGAGTCAGGTTGTTGGTTTGGTTTGGTTTGGTTTTGTTACTGAACCTCACGTTTGCCAGTCAGGCGCTGTGGCACTGAGCTGTATCCCTGGCCTTGGAGTCATTTCTGCATGTTCTGTTCTGGTCCACTGATCCTTGGGTCTGTTGTTTTGCTACCAGTACCATGCTGTTTTTATCACAGAAGCTTTGTAGTACAATTTCAAGTTGGGGATTGTGATGCCACCTGCCTTGCCCTTCCTGCTGAGAACTGCTTTTGCTATTTTAGTTCTCTTCTGGTTCCAAGTGAATTTTAGGATTGTTTTCTTGAGTTCTGTATGCTATTGGTATTTTAATTGGGATTGCATTAAATCTATATGTCAGTTTTGGAAGTATTCCAGTTCTTTTTCCCTCCAGCCTATTTATTTATTTAAGTTGCAGAATTGCTCAGGCTGAGTTTAAACTTTTAATTCTCCTGCCTCAGCCTCTCAGGCTTGCTGGGATTACAGAAGCGTAGACTAATTTTTTTTTCTTATTTTTGTTTTTTGGTTTTTTGAGATAAGGTCTTGCAATGCAGTTCAGGCTGGCCTTCAACTCACTTGCTAGCCCAGGCTGGTCTTGAACTCGTAACAATCTTCCTGCCTCAGCTTCCTGCATGTGCCATCACATGGGTGACACCACACTAGTTCTGTTCTGTTAAGGTGAGACTCTATGACTACTATTACATACATTACAATTTTTTTAGACCTTTTTTCCATCATCCCTGGTGACCCTTGACTTCTGAATAGGTGCAGTCGCTGCTTTGCCCAAGTCACCTGGTAAAGTTCAAGGAAGTCTCGTGGCCTGGCTTTGCTGAAGGACCTGTGTATTAGGATGCACAGGCCGTCCTGAGGCACACCTGGCTTACCCCGGCAGGCCGACTTGGGCTGTCTTTGTTTTGTTTTGTTTTGGGGGAGCTGTCTTGTATTGTCTCATGTTCAGGGGAGTGAGTGAATTTGGCAGTAATTCTGCAGAGCCCCAGGACCCGGCCAGCCCAGGCTACAAGAGTCTGCGAAGGCTGCTAGTGAAAGACCCATTTGCTTCCTGTTCTCTGGCTAGAAACTGAAGTCCATGAACCTTGACTGGGTGACCTAATCATAACATTTCTCAAGCCAGCTAAGCATGGCGGCACACATCTGTACTAAATACAGCATTCTGGGAGTCTGAGGCACAAGGATCACATACCTGAGCCCAGCCTGGAACACTCAGCAAGACCTTTTCTCAAAGCTGTAGCTCAGTGCTGTGTCCAGCCCCCATTACCACACACACACACACACACACACACACACACACACACACGAACAAACATTTTGCTCCTTTTTAACTCATTCTCTTTTCTCTTTCTTAGATCATTCTTTTTCTTAGATCACTAAGAAACCATAGAGACTTAAAAATAACAAACCAAAAATTACACAGAACTCCACCTCAGATCAACAACTGTAATGTTATTATAAACAGAATGCCATTTTTTGTTTTCTGCAAGTCACATACCCCTACATATATGAACATAATATAACAGTAGTTATCGCAATAATCTGGTACCCGATGTCTTTTGACAATTTTAAGGCTAATTTATTTCATATTTTGAAAAAAATGAGTAATTCCAATTCTGTATAATTGTTTTTGGAGCACAGGAAAAGATGAACAACTATTCAATTTATTTTCTAAAATTACAAAAACCTTGAAGCCAAAATTCGACAATCGATACAAGTAAATAAACAGAAAGAACTCATTAGAGAATGTAAAGGAATAGACTCCTAATAAGAAAATGCAAAATGTCCTGTCAGTGAAGTATACAAAACATATATAGAAATCCATAACTTTTCTATGTGCCAAAATAAATTTATAACATACAGGAAGAAAATTCCATTCATAAAATTAAAATTTATAAAATACAGACTGTTAACAGGAAATGAGTAATCTGCATAAAGAAAAATATTTAAGTCTTCAGGTAGGTTCGTCCCACAGCTCAGTTCTACAGCAAAATATGTCATGTTCTATGATGGTGAAACTAAATAGTACAAAAATACTGATTATCCTTCAATGCTGCTTAAATACCAAAATTTCTCATTGGGCTTTAAAAGGGTATCTTTAAGATCTACAAAATAATTTGACAATTGTCTGGCAAGAATAAACAGGGAACAGTAGTCATGAGTGAAGAATTTACTTACTAAGATATAAGGTTCGTAAAACTGCAGTAATTAAAATGCAGATTTTTTGAATGAGATGGAAAAGAGTGTAAACCCTGTGAAAAATCTGACATGAAAGAGACTTTACACATCTTTGTAAATGGTGACACAGGAAATTGGCAGAAGCAAAAAGTGGGAAATAGAGAAGAATCAACTCAGACAAGAGTGATGATCAGAGTTTACTCTCAGCCAGACTAGAAGGCAGATGTATAATATTTATAGAGATATCTCTTTCTGTTATCAAAGTAAAATATTCCCCATGGAAATTTAGAACACAAAAAGACGAGTGTGTACCCAACTACTGTAATCCCATGATCCAGAATCAAATATAGATAACATAAAGGCATTCATCCTTCTGGTATTTTATGAATGCATAAAATATATGAAAGTAAAATGCATTCAAAATAGTTTTTCTTATTAGTTTTCATTTAATATTACTTCGTATAATTTTTTCAGTGTCATTCTATAGCCTTCTAAAATTCTTGCTACATAAAAAATTAGTTTTTTATTTGACATTTAAGTTCTTTATAATTTTAATGAGTCATCTTCATACAACTCAACATATAAAATGTTTCATGTTTTATAAAATAAGTATATTTGTTTATTCTATAAGATTTTAAAGAATACTAGCAATTTTATCTCAGATATTTTTCATATTTATATTCTGAGCAGCAGGATACGAGGGCATTTTCTCACCTCTGTTAGCATCGGATGGCAACATGGAAATGTTTTGCTGTCTCCACAGTGTGTGCAAAAGGCAATGTTTATTTGTTACTTTAATTTGTACTTTTAGATATCTTACCAGTGGATACTTTATTTATGAATTTGTGACATAAAATATCTACTGATTGCCTGGTTTGTACCAAACTTATTACTAATAATATATTTCATCGACTCATTTATTTAAAAGTGTTTAATAAGGACTTTATATTATCCACCACTTGTATTTTTCTTGTGATTTCCAATTTTTTGGTGCTGTTTTTCATTAAAATATTTTCCTTTTCCAAAAATGCTGTAAAAAATTCCTAATAATGCCGGGCATGGTGGCTCATGCCTGTAGTCCCAGCACTCCAGAGGCTGAGGCAGGAGGATCATTGCGAGTTTGAGACCAGCTTGGGCTACAAAGTGAGTTCACGGCCAGCTGAACTGCATATCAAGACCCTGTCTCAAAAAAAAAAAAAAAAAAGACAAAAAAAATTTTTTAAAAGATTCCTAATAAGGAGTACCAACCATTTCTCTGCCATTTGTCTGGCCTGCCATTATTTTCCCAGTTTGTGTGTTCTTTTAAATAAAGAATTTTTATACAAAGATCTTTATTTTATAGAGAAAATACATATTATTGATAAATTAAAATTAACTAGCACAAGGCAAAAATTTCTAGGTTTTTCCCCCAGAGCATCTTCCTAGAAATATTTTTGAAAGCACACTTTGCATCTGCCTCTCTGTGTAGTGTACATCAGTGAAAGCATAATACATACATAATATTTTCAGTCTCTTTATTAAATATCATGTTCTGTAGGTCTTCCCAACTCAAGAAATACAGATTCCTGTCTTTCTTTATAAGGTCTGCATTGCAGTATAAGTCCACTTCTTATTTTGTTTAATCTTTTAATATAACTATTCATTTGTTTCCAAGTTTTTATTATAGTAAGGAGCACTATCATAAATTTTGCAGTACCTCTATTTTTCCATACTGATTGCTTAAAATTCTTTTGATAAAAAGTCTTCCCATATGCTCAGATTTTTTAGGTTTGTTAGGAAATTTTATAGTCTTCTCATAAATCTCATTAATAGCATATGTGCCAAGTATCGTAAGAATAAATTTATTTTTATTTTTCTGAGCCAATTTCTAAATTTGCATGTATTTTATCATGTTATAGTAATATATAACATTACTTTGTTAATAATAAAAATGCTTAGATGTGTTGTTAAATTATGTAATAATAGCAACTGAGACTTAACATTTTCTAATTTCTAGCAAAGATTAATTTTATGCATTTACTCTTCTTTGTTGAGTCTGCAAAGTTACTTCACATCATTCTCCTTTTTTATTTTTGTTTTGTATTTTTTAAAATTTTATTTAAAGGGGAAAATAAAGCAAAACAAAAAAAGTAGAAACAATACAGAATTTCAAAAAAAATGAACAGTAAGAAATCACTAGTTGATACATTACATATTGTCTTCTTGGATGTAGTTGTTCAAGTTACAAAATCAAAACATACAAAATGGACATTCAAACAGTGAGGCTGCAGACAGTTCTGTTCTCTGATCCAACAAAAACTTAGCAACATAATTATCAATCTTATACCCTTAAGTATACATACAGTTATGTCCTTTAGAGCACCTGCTTTTCCTTCTTTTGCTTTTTAAGTCCATTATCTGTTTAGTTATATCATGTTTCAGGTTGCTCAGTACCTTGCTGATCTGTTTTGTTGTTATTTACTTTTTAAAATTTTTTCTTATTATTTTTATTTATGTATTTTATCTTGAAGGTAGTAAAATACAGCAGAACAAGACAGGACATAGCCAACCGAGGCAGTGCAGTGAAATTGGTACAAAACCTCACAGCAGGCCACTGGGACAACAGCAATAGGTATAATAGTCTATCTGGTTTTCTTCACAATAGTTATTCCTTCAGTCAGGTAGAGCAATATCAAAGGAAATACCAAAATTATAAAAACAGAATATTGAATAGAGCAATACCATTGATCAGAACAGAGCAAAACAGGGATAAAAATATTTGCCTTCAAAGAGATGGGAGAAGGAAACCCCCCTTATTTGCTATATTGCATATAGTCAAACTCACAAGACATGCTCAGATCTCTGGCTCCCACTTGCTAGCGGGTGGGGGTTGAATGGATGTTTGATTCTTAGCCGGTGCCCGGTAGGCTCACAGCCGCCCACCAGAGGGGTGAACTGGCTGCCCGTTTTCCCAGTGCCCCAAGGCCCACCATGGCTCAGGAAACACTGATGGTTCTCGCCCTGGGGCGGCCGCGGCTTGCTGGGCCACAGCCACTTACCAGACCAGCATTCATTCTCCTTTTATCTGTTAGCTTTTTTAAAACCTCTTTTGGCGTTGTTATAGTTATGTGACTATATTTCAATTTGGATTACATATTCCCCTTAAGTACTACTTCTGATTCTTTTTATTGATGATTTCCCATTTTTGAGAAATACTTTGGAATTCTCTTGTCTGAGAACTGAGATTTATTTTTTCATGAAACATGCAGTTTTCTCTGTAAGATTATTCTCCCTGTTACTTTTACATCTGTGTGATAATTAAGCTGGGAGTTATAGGGTAAATCTAGAATATCTCCGCAGTCATGCATTCAGAGGTAGGGCTTTCAGAAGATGCTTGGATCCTGGAGGGATTAATCTTATTAGTGGATTGATCCATGAGTGAAGTGGGGAGATGGGGAGAAGAGATCTGTAACTGGAATGGACCTTTGGAGGATGTATTAATCGCCAGTCAGCCACACACTGAATCCCTGGAGCTGTGGGTGTCAGATGCTGCGTCTCTGCATCAGAAAGGTGATGCTCTGGGAACACACTTTCTAGCCATAAACCTTTACTTCACCTCAAAACTCCACTGGATATACAGCAGTTTTCATTTTAATGAATTAAACTGGTATTTACTCTTTGTAATGGAAGTGTTTTACGGGAAGGAGAAGGTGCAGGAGACCGACTGTTCCTAAATGCTTAGAAGTTTGGAGTTTTGAAATAAAATAATAAATTTTTTTTACAGCTTATGTATAGGTAATAGCCTTGTTTCTTTTTTTCAACCTTTCTTTAATTTTGCTATAAATCATTTTCACTTAACAAATTGTACCTTCACAGAAAATTTTTCTTCTGCTTTATCTTAGATCATGTTATTGTTTTGCTTCTGGTCTTATTTTTTTCCATAAATTCTATTTTTAGACACTTTGATACCTTTTGCCATTGATGTTACCTTCTCTCTGATCATTTTTACTCTGGTATATTTATTTTGGGGTGAGAAAATGTCTCAAATTTATATTCCATATCACTATTGAAATTTCAATTTGTGTAGATTTTTTATTGTTTTTATTAAAATTATATTATTAAGGAAATGATTTACTTTTCTTTACTACAACTGTCTCCCATTTGTTCTGTTGTCACCTGTGAATTCTTTTTCAGTCTCGTTTATTATGTGTCATATTTACTTTCATAGCTTCATTGATCAAATGCAGCAGAACTTATTTAATACAGATATTTTGTTCTATTTTGTTAGTTGGTTAGTTTGTGGTGAGAGTTTTCAAGAAGAACATTTATGTATCCTGGATACTTTCCCTTCTTTTCCATTATAGAAATTCCTTAGAGGCATTAAATTATTGCCTATGTTTCTTTTAGTCATTCTTGTATGAGAAGTCCCTCCAGACTCTGCACTCATGGCAAACTATGAGAGCAGATTCTTCTTTTCAGTGCTCATTTTCCTTTTTGATGCTACTAGAATTCTCTTGAATCTTATGTAAGAAATTTTTCAACTTTAATGTAGATTGACCACATCATGGGTGACTATGGGATGCTCTGTGTGTGTGTGTGTGTGTGTGTGTGTGTGTGTGTGTGAATGGAGCAGTAGTAGAACTATACTGCTTCCCAGGGTCCCTCTCAGTAGGCATTCTCAAATTTCCAGCTTGGAGTTTTGCTTTCTCTGCTCTGTGAGACTGACAAAAGCTCTGTTAGCACGGTATCACCCAGATTGCCACTGATAAATTAGCAGATATCCTGAAGGGAACAATGGGTGAATGTCAGGTTCAAATTAATGCATAATTTAAGCTTTTCCAAATACACAAATTTTACCAATCAAGGTTTCTAGTTTTTCTCTGTGGAAATATATTACTGGAAGAAAAATTATAATTTCGTTCCCTTTGATTAAGGTTAGTTCAATCTATTGCCTTTTAATACTGAGTACTACATAGTGAAAAATCCAGGAATTCCACACTTCATTCAAATTATTTAAAAATATAAAATTATACACTCTAGTATCATGTGATGTCAAAATATATGCACATTTTTTAAGGTTTATATCAAAGATGCCTATATCCTCAAGCATTACCATTTGTTTATGGTAAAAATATTCAAAACTTTCATGAGTTTACTTTTGTTTTTTATTCTATAAAAATAGAATAAAATAATAAGAGAATAACATTAATTAATTCATTGTGTGTAATTATCTTCAAGGTGGTTACTCCTAGTGCAAGACATAGACAACTTTAATTTTGGAAAGTGGAACCCAAAGGGCCAGGGAGAATCCCAAGAGGCAGCATGGTCTGGTGAGGGGTAACTATTGACCTTGGAGTAAAGATTTAGCTTGTACATCTGGAAAGGTGGAACTTGCCTGTGATCCTAGAACTCAGAAGGCCGAGGGAGGAAGACAGCCACTGTGCAGCCAGTTTGGGCTACATAGTGAACTAGAGACCAGCCTGGGGTACATAGTTTTCTTTCTCAAGAAAAACAAAAAGATTCACTTGCTAGAACAGGACCTCACCAGCTGGGTGACTTATTGTAATGATTTTTGTAAACAATGAAATTAAATTCAAAGAGTTTAAGCAATTTACCAGAGTTTTCAAGGAGTAAATTATTAGCTTACTGACTCCAGATTCATACTCTTTCTACTCTGCTGTACGGTACTTTATTCCTAAACCATTTGACATCCCTTGAGCTATTTGAGAGGTGAAAGAAGGCCAATCGTCACTCTGAAAGGGCTAGGGTACTTCACACTGGGGGATAATTCCCTTACAAGGAGCACCTAATTACCTCTGTAGCCCTTTTGCACCAGTAGAGAAGACCTCAATTTAGTGTGTAAAACTATCAGTTAAAACTAAAACCCCCCATGTGATGGCATGTGGGTGAAGTCTAAATGCCAGTCCTCCCTAGGTTATGTCCCTCATCTCCGTACAGATTCTGAAAAAGAAGATGCTCTGGATTTACCAGGGTTACCATAGGTGAAGAGTAGGCAAGCTTAGAAGACCTACTGGGTGGTTGCTGCTAGTGCTAGTTCTGTGAAAACTCTAAAGAGCATTTCCCATGTAGCATCTCTTCCTATATGGGGTGAATCACAAAGGGCTTTTGTAGCTTTCCACTATGTTACCTGCGACAGGGCCAGCTTGTTTTCTAAATGCCACTAGAATCATTTTTTAGTTTCCTCTTGTCTTAAAACCCATCTGTCTTCCTGAGGAATAGGACACAAGGCTAGGGTTTGAGCTGCTACAAAGCTGTCCTTTTTGCCTCTCTGCCTTTTTGCTTCCTAAAGAGAATTTAGACATGTCTCTTTGGTGTTCCTGGCAATGAATGATGACAACCTGCTTGTGAAGACAGACTGCCTCGAGTTGAATTTCCTGTTTATGCTTTACAAATGTATAAAGTTTGTTTTTTAATAGCAAGCCCCTTCCTTCCCAGATTGCTGCTTGGGCATGAGAACCAGAAAGGAGTATTTAGAGTCTGTGTAGATATTTAACATTTTGCCGTTTTCTAATATCAATGCCTGAATGAGGGTTAAGCGTTCTGCTTTTTGAGCCGAAGTTTCAAGGGGAATGGGTCTGGCCTCAAGAACCTGTTGTGAACTGACAGCTGCTGTTTGATGTCCTTCTTGGAAAAGGTTATTTCCATCACTGAGCCACACATCTTAGGTATTGTAGACGTGTGTAGGGTGTAGGTCACTGATGTCCTGCCTGCTTGCATAGCTCTGGGAAATCACTTGTTCACAAGAGTCACTAACCATTCAACCTGTAGGCCTCAAGGAGGAAGGATTGAGAGTAGCGCATCTTGGAGTTAAACTCAGGGGTCTCTAAGAGCATGGCCTTAATACTTAGTGAGCTGTTTCTCTGTCAACCACAAGCAGCCTTTCACCTCAAGAATAGAATTGATCTGGGAAGTCAGGACTTACAGCATTTGTGGGAAGTTAGTTTTGCACTTTCATCCATTAGCAAACCTGTAGTTGCTGTTGCCTTCAGGCAAGCTGGGGATCCAGCCACCACTCGTTTTTGAAAAGTTACATATCACTCTTGTACCAGCCTTCAGGGTAAGACACCCAAAGCAATTGCTCTCTTTTCTGGTATGTAGAGGAAGAAGGCTTTTTCTTAAATCAAGTAGATCTAATGCTGGAACCTGAGTAAGGGCATGTTTTATTTCTCAAAAGACATTGCCAGTCACTTTTGTCCATTCTAAAGGCATAGACTCAAGATTCTTGACAGCCTCATATGAAGTTTTTGCTACTATTTTGGTTTTCCCCAAATCATAGATAACCTGGGTCCAATATCTAGACAACTGTTTTTCTCTGGGTGTAAGAATTTATCTACCCCCCAAAAAAAAGATTGTATCCTAAGTATTGGACTTTCCGGAGGGATAGCTGAGCTTTCTCCTTTGAGACTTTATATCCCTTCTCAGTTAGAAAATTGAGGGTTTGGATAGTAAGTACTACCTCATGAACTTAGTGTGTTTTACAGTTTGTGGAAAGATGGCCATGGTGATGAGTGTCACCTGGTAGAGTTTGTGAATGGACACATTTTGTTGAATGCTTCTTTGAGAACCAAATTGTTTGTGAGCAAAAGTGTTCCTATACCAAGGCATTGCTGTATTATGGTTGGAGAGTTCCCAAGTTGGGCTGGAAATTAAAATATCTATATATTATAAGATGGTTCCCTCTTTAAGATC